>LUCM01007180.1:0-114323 GCA_008360955.1 Fasciolopsis buskii | reverse complement strand
CTGGACTATTCTTCCGCATTTGATTCGGTCCCACGGTCTTTTCTACTTCACAAAATGGAAACGTTTGGTTGTCGCAGACCTGTATTAGCATGGCTGTCTGATTATTTTATTAGGCAAATCCTGTCCACATGAATGGACAATAAATGTTCAAAACCGTTGAATAACAACTCAGGCGTGCTTCTGGGTGCTGTTCTTCAACCGTTTCTTTTTTCTACTGATTTTAGCCACTTGTCAACTAACTCTGCCTATCGACTGTTTAGGTATGCTGATGATTTTGCCTCCTCTCAAGCCGTCTGTAACAACAATCCTTTCCAAGTTTTCCAACAGTCCATCTTCCATCCACGATTTCTCTGCACAAGCTGGTTCAAATCTAAGCACATCCAAGATTCAAGGTGAAACTAATCACCATCTGCCGTTTTGCAGCATAGTGCTCTTTTCCATTCATTCATTATAGTTTTCACATTATTTCTGCAGGCTTCCTTAAAAAAGACCATATAATTATCCGCCGGGGGATATGTTTTTCATACCTCTGACTGAGTTGTTCTTCAATTGATGTGATCAGTAGCTATTCGGATGTGGAAAATTTGCTCGCAAAATTCTTTCAGATCCCACGCATCCTCTGCACAACGATCTTTCAACTTCCGCCCTCATATTTCAACGCTACCCAAATTTACCATTCGTATTAATTAGAATAAATATCCATAGGAACTCCATGGTAGCATTTTAGAACGAATCTTGACCAACCGTGACCGTGTTTCAGACTATTTCCTGACCAACGTAATATGTTCTGGTCATTCCTCGGTGTTTGTTTTCACATTTTCACAAGGTGAAGAGTGTAAGTTTATTTTCCAATTTTCATCCCATGTTTTTGACTGAAATCCGTTATTTTTTCGTTCGCAAAAGTCTACACAATAAAATACAATGATTCCTGCGTCAGCTGACGGCCAAGAAATTGTTTGATACTGTTGGATTTAGTTGCCCTGGCAGGTGTCCCATAAGTGGTCAGAACTACATTTGCCAACTTTGAGAACTACACTCAAGACTTACCATTTTTGAACATATTTTAATTAAATAAGATATTTTCCAAGTTTCCGAAAGGGCGTAAACATGGAATATAACACCAATTATCTCATTTCTAGTATGAGACACGCCACTGCACCCACTGCATTGTTTTCCATTACATTTTATCCGAATCCCGCAATTCTATAGCCACCACTCACAACCACTGTCCGCAGCTTACAACGCTTTGTAAGTCTTCCATAATCAACCTGCCGCCATTAACGATCCTCCAGTATTGATGCAGAAACATTTGCTAATTCAGTGCAATGAAACCCGATTGAGATTATCAGATTTTTAAACAGTAAGCAAATGGTGTAAAATATACCATTGTTTATGGAAAAACAGAAAATTCAACTCCATAAAGCTGTTAATCAGCGTCAAAATTCTGCTCATTGAAGTGAAACATGTATCCGGTAAACTAGAAATTGACAGATTCGATTTTTGCACCCTTGCTGTCAACGGGGCATTCTGTCATTCCCGTCCCGGTAACATCTGTTTCCGAAAGCCACTTATTCTCCCACATTGTTCAGTTTTCGCAAGAACAGTTCCTTTTTGCTCTTCTTAGCTGTTTCTCTATATTCTAGCTTATTGCATCCGTAGGTCTTCTTCCCAATTTATGACATTACTTCCGGCAATTCAGAAAGAAGTGTACTTCAGAAAATAGGGCTGTTAGAACAAACCTTCCATGATTCCATTTGGTTCTAAAATGCCTTTCTATTTTTTCTATTTTATAACTTTTACATGAACTCGTTTACTCCTAAAGTGCACAAGTTTGTAGGACTTTGAGACTGAACGGT
Organism: Fasciolopsis buskii; assembly: GCA_008360955.1. Classification (NCBI taxonomy): domain Eukaryota; kingdom Metazoa; phylum Platyhelminthes; class Trematoda; order Plagiorchiida; family Fasciolidae; genus Fasciolopsis; species Fasciolopsis buskii. Next base: position 112,467 of record LUCM01007180.1, on the reverse strand, counting down.
GAGTTTGGTATTGTTGTTCAAAATGTCCGATTGAATTTTCGGGTCTAAAAGTTGCACGAAATTTCGCTGCAGTTTTGCAGGTGTATCCGAATATCCTGACGGGTTGATTTACTGCATTCAGGAACTTCCTTGCTCTAATCCTGCTCTATGGTCATAAAGACACCGCACCTAGACGTGGTATGACGGCTTGCATGTCTTTATGACTCGACGAGCTGAACTCAAGCCGAGGTTACAATCATGTGTAGAAAATCAACGGGTAGAGTCCTGAAGGAATAGTTTTCTGGTCCTTCATGTTGGGGCTGATTTTGGCTGACAAAGCAAGCTGAAATCTGAGCGGAAAAGTAACTGATTCAAGCAGATGGGTTTCTACTCAGCCACTCCTCGTTGCCTTGTGGTCAGATTCTTGTTAGAATTAAAGGCTTTGGTTGGGAACTCTGAGCGTTCCCTTGTTTAATGGCACTATTTGTCCAAAACGTTCTGTGTATAGCACAGACAATGAATTCCTTATTGCATCGGTCGTCAGGCTGCGAAATCGGGACTGCGCTGTCCATTGTTTCGAGCAGGGTGGGTTTCGATAACCAGAAGCTTGCTTCACGTTCCCGTGCGGAGTTAACGGCCCACCGCCTTGTGTCAAAGGCTCCAATTAGAGTTCTCACAGAAACCCCCCTTCTGCGACGTGGGCGGCCAGGAAGTACCAATGGCTCAATTACGTTCAGCATAATTTTTGCAGGAAATCTTTCTAGATTTCGTTCTTCCGACATAGGGACCAGGCAAGTTGCTACGAGGAACTGCGGATTGACGGACGGACCTGATGTCAGCATTAGGAGAAGGAGGTTAAATGATCTGCAAGTATTACAGAAACCTAAGTGTTCATGTCACATTTGGGTGCCTTTAATGTCCGCACACTCACCAAAATAGGGCAATAATCTGCCCTAGGTAGAACTCGTCAAACTTTTTAAGCAAATGCATGTTGTATCTTCGAAATCCGCATGCGGCATTCCATTTTCGTGATCACTCATGGTAGTCCAGATGCAACCTTGACCTTTCGCTTTACTCTTCGAGCGTCAGGTGATCCGGCTTCGAGCGCTTGTGATCAGGCTGGCCCTGGGACCGCTCCGACCATGGAAGGAGCGTACACTGCTAGAATGGGTCTCAGTCATCAGTTGCTTGCATGCAATTTGGTTTGACTGTTCTGTACTTGCAAATAACAGCTGATTAAAGCGTCCTTGTTTATTCGTCGTGTTTTCGCATGGGCTATTTGATTGCAGCTCTCCTGAGGCGAAGGACGAGTTCTAGCTGTATTTTTCTCGATTACTCCGTGGTGCACGCTCAACAGATGTTGTGGTCTTTGCTGTTGCGTCTAACACCAAATCGGCTACTTAGCGGAAACGTGGTGGAATATCGAAGGCCGATTTTCTGTTCCGGACAGTGGGACAGACAACGAAAACCGTCTCATTCAAGCGAGCTCTGACTACAAGCTTTTTCTGATGAACACATTTTTTGTCAAAAAAACAACAACGGCTCACTTGGTTTCCTCCTTTGCTTTCACAGCCTTAAACCCAGATTGCCAACATTATCATCGGAAAACGGTGGTATGGGTCACTCGAGGATTATTGATCATTCCCGTCCATACCTGTTGACCCAGCTCACCTTTGCTTGCGCCTAGCCTGCAGTCACACCAGCACAAAAGCCACATGTTCGGCACAGCTTATTCTACGCGACATTCGTCGACATCAATGACCAAGATCCGAATGAAAACTGGGATAAGATCAATGAAGACCGTATCCATTGGAAACTGCTTCCTGGGACTGCTTGCCACGTAAAAATGGATATCTTCGATCTCAGTTGATTTGTTTGATGCTCGAAGATCCGCCGCTCCAGATGCAACATATAACCACACATACAGATCTCCGAGGCGTCAGTTGACAAGAAGTATGAGAAATGACCGAGAGCAGTGGTGGATAGAAAAGTGTAAGGAAATGGAAAAGGCTGTGGCTGTCGGTAATCTTTACCAGCTGATCAGGAATACTGGTTTATGGAAGCCCAGTTTAAGCGAGATGATTAAGGACTTCGGCGGCACACCGGTTCACTCTCAGGAGCGTCGGCTGAAGCGTTGGACAGAACACTGAAGGACGCAGTTTAGTTGGTCGGCAGCCAGGGTGGGCATTTCTTTTGTGTCTGAAAGTGAACCAACGCTAGTGGATACCAATCCTCGATCTGAAATGGAGGTGATCTGGAAGATGGGCTTCCTGCAAAGCATAAGGCAAGTGAAATAGATGAATTTTCGCTATCCTTCTTGAAGGATGGCAACAAGGCGCTGACGCCGAGGTCAACGAAACTCCTGGGATCAATCTGGGCAGAACTACATATCCCTTTGGACTGGTGTGAATCTACGGTTGTGCCAATTACCGAGAAGGATTATATACCCTGATTTTAAAACCTCAGAGTGCTTGCTGGCAGTATCCTCTGCCGATTAGTTAGAACTCGCGATGGATGTGTGTGAGAACCAAGCATGTTACTGACCCGGTCGTGGTTTTATTGACCAAGTTTTCATTTTGAGGAAGATTTAGAAAGTAGACACCTGTTCCGTAGACCCATGTTTCCTGTCTTTCCTGCTTTGAAGGCTACTTTCGACTCAGTCAACCGTGGTGTACTTTGACACTGTCTCACACTGAAGGGCGTGCGAGAGAAATTCATTTCACCACTCGAATCTCTGTATACTGACAACCGAATCCGAGTTTGCTCCTATAACAGTGATTCACTCGAATTTACCACGAGAAGTGATGTTCGCCAGTTTTGCTCCTTTTTATATTTTATTTTTACCGTTGTCATTATGATGATTTTAACGATAGCCCTATAGTGATGTGAGGATAGCGGCACTAATATTTGCTAAAACATAAGCCTGTCCGACGTAGAATGTGGTGTCGAGTGAAGACCCAAGTATGTTGTATTGGAAAAAGAGTCTGCAAGCACATAAAACGCCCAGTTTATTTTCTACTTTGAGGTATGTGTGGTGTGGACGTGACATCTGGTTATCGATTAAAGGTCAAGCACACACGACAGCAGTGAATCGGTATTACTCTGCTGCACCGAGACGTGGTCGTTCAGATAGGAAGATATGCGGAGACCGGTGTGTGATCGCCGGTATCTTTGTAGTACTTGCAGAATACAGTGCGAGAATTTCATTAATAATTCAGAAGTCAGGTCTACGGTAATGAATCCTAGGGTCTAGTCATTAAAGGAAGTATTGAATCAGAATAGGTTACATTAGTTGGGACATGTGCTTCACATTTCCACAGAAAGCCTTTCTGGTTGTACGTTATTTTTCTGGGCAAGAACGGTTCGGAGTGGCCCGTGGACTGGTTCTTATAAGTGCATTTATACTGCCAGTTTGGGATCCAAGAGATTCCCGAAGCGATGATCGGAGACAATAATTAATATGGCTCAGCGTCATAGTCAATAGTGTTTCTGCGTTAGAAACCTTTCTTCTGTATGGTTTCTCAACCTACTATTGTGCAGCGATCTCTCATTCTTCTCCGTCATTTTTTTGCTTGATGAGATAACGCTACGAGGTAGCACTGAAACCGCAGCAGACTGGCGCAAGGTTAATGGGTTTGCAAACTGAACTGACTGAAACACTGATTCACGGCTGAATGCAGACGTCTGACACTAGCAGTTCACATACTCAGATACTGATTCCCGTTTATATCCAAATGATAAAACTCTCTCATCGTTGATCAACAGCAAAAAGTTTCTGTGGAGGAATATTAATAATTTTGTCTTTAAGACTTTAAAACGTTACATCAGGAACAACAGACCAAGTGGATATTTCGATTATGTCAACGGCTCATGTACCGTGCACCAATAGAGTTTTTTTCTAACTATGCTTGGAAATGAAATTTTAATGACGAAAAAGTAGATGCTGTTCTCCAATAAATAGAATGCTAATGGATCTGTATTTTTCAACTTCTGGATTGGGAAACGGCGAATAGCTAAACCTATTTCGGCCTGATAATGCCAAGTGGTGAACGATCCAGTACTATTGGTCCTTTTATATTGGGTGCACAGATTATCATTATTTCCGACGGCGCTAAACCGATGGGAGAATTAGCTCAGCGATTTTCCGGGTAACTAGTTCACCGTCGCTTGTGTTACAAACAGTAAAAACAACTGTGTTATCCAAGGGCTTTCATTATCGCTGAGAGATCTGTAAACCTAATCCTTTTGTTATAATTCAATGGGACACATGAGGCTGTTCATTTCGATGAATAAGCTGTGCGTGACTGCCTAATCTGACGTTATCCGGTGCCCCTCCTGATTTTCACTGTGAATTATGCACAACATTAATGTGTACACGTACGAGTTCTCGGGTGTATCCAAAACAGAGGTTTGTCTTCCGAAAATACGCTGGTTACACTTTTGGATTGTTTATTATGTGAGTTAACCTCTGTTGATATAGTTACCTAGGTTGTTTGTACGCAACTCGGTTTTCTCTCTGAACCACAATAAAAAACAACCCCATTTGGCTTTGCATTTAATTGCACAGAATCGTCCACCAACACTTAAGTTCTGATCATCTATTGTCTTTCAACCTCACAGCGTGCTAATGCAGAGTGACTGAACCGTTCGTTTGTCTAATCTGGGCAATGTATTCCACCAAACAAACGAGACAATCAGTGTACACTCTTCTGGCCTCACATTGGTACTTAAACAAATTAAAGTTAAAAACCTCAGTTTAAAATCTCATTTTTTGTCCTTACTTTTACGGTTCACAAGTTGGTTTAGTTTCTTTGTTCAATGCCTTTTGTTTTGCAGCAATCGGTGTTATGCCTGAATTGTTATGTCACTGCAAAAGAAGACGAAAGTTTCGAAATGCGTTCTTCCGCCGTAATTTGTTTACCCTGAGATCAGTTGTGTTGTGATTTGTTGTCTTCCTTCGCAGCACCACTTGGATTTATCCAACTAGTTTTTATCGTCTCGAATTTCTTACCTAAATGAGGTTGTCCTTGTCAGAGGTTTCCATTTTACCCTCAACCCATCTCATACTCGAAGATTGTTTTTTATTGTCAAGAAGAACATACTTGAAGATGGAAAGATCCTATACCGCCTCAAAATTATTCCCCTTGGAAAATCAGTTTCATATCGGGCAACTATTTGTTTATTTATGCCAGCTTAAAAACTTCTTTCTGCTCAGTATATCAATCAGTCACCAGGACGAAAGAAATTAGGCTGTGGTCAGGTGACGTCGCGGGGCAATATTTTTTCCTTTTAGAACATCCCTCATCATTGTGATCCTCCGTTTGGATTTCCTGTCCACATTTGGCTCACACGTAGCTGCACCGACACTGTATACAATTTTTGACTTCTGATATCCCACGCATTACGCAGCATTTCATAATGGTAAGTTAAGGTTATCTCAATTCCATAAGAGCTTGAAGAGGTCACCACGATGTAATTTGAGTGAAGTGCCACTCCATTGTGATTAAAGTGGGAATAAGATAACAGAGCGCCTCGATCGCCTATGATTATTTGGGCACAACTTAAGTGTGAATTGTGCATTCAGTCGCTCATCTATGCTGCACTTGTTTGCAACCTGGACGCAAAGTCAATTCTTTCCACTCTGAACACTACCGTTCTATCCAATTTTTCCTCCGGAGGGCGAATTTCTCGTCCATTTTTGTAGATCGAATATCATCATTCATGCTTCTTCTGTTCCAGTTGACCGCATTATTGTTAGAGCATGTGACTAACGAACCTAGGCCTGTAGAATATCTTCAAGGATTCTTGCACAATCCACCATTTGTTGCCCATTGTTTTTGTTGCTACCATTTGAGTTCGTCCACTGGTACAAAGGTTAGAATCATCCCCTACGGTTCTACTATTCAACACAATTCCATGAAACAGAAGTTACACACAATAACCATTGGGAAAGGCGGAAATCGTTAAATAGTGCCCTTATTATTTTAACAGTTTTGCACCTCACTAGCTGATTCCAAGTAAAAACGTTGTTTCATTCTTGAAATTCCTTGACCAAAACGAAGGTTCGTATCTTATAAAAAAACCTTCAAAAATATAATAATCCTACTGAAAGTAATTAAGACATGTAAACTGCGTCGCCTATTGGCTTTGCATCACTAATCGAAGTTTATGTAAGGAAATTAACTGATTTTACAGAAGTTGGAAATTTATTCATTGCAATAACTAATCTGTGTAATTTGCAGAATAGAAATTTCCATTTTGAAATAATCACATGAAACAAATCAGTGAGTATCAATCCTCTTTTGATGCACTGCATCAATCACTACGCTCTGTTAACCTGCTACAAACGGGATAGGAAAACCTCGCATGCTTACTTGCACTCGTATTGGACAAATTAGATTGGCTGTCTCAGTGCCGATTACCTCACTTGAAATTCACTTGCGGATTTTCATACACATTTCTAATAAATTCATCTTCACAATGTCAGAACGAATAGAACAAACGTAATATGGTGTGAGCATGGCGTGACTCAATTCACAAAACATGAGGGAGACAATTCTGAATGACTTTTCGGACATGAAAATAGAAATAACAAACCTGATAAGCCCAAGCTTGCAATAACCAGTAGAGACAATACGACATGTTCGGTGAATTATGGAGGAATTTTATCTAGGAGAAATAAAACAAACGGGTATTTGCGATGGTTTAACTTGGCATGTTCATCACGCCCGGTTGCTTATAGCCTTATCCATGCGGCGATAAAATAATTATCCTCCTCAACACCGGATATCTTCTCCGGTGCAACAATGATAATTGTGTTTCTGACAGAACTGTCAGCAGTCGGAAAACTACCGTGGTAGTAGTGTCGTCCAATTAGGATATACTGCATAAATTTTTATTTAATTGGCAAACAATAGTACTATTAAAGGTTATCCTGAAAGCGAAAGTTGCAATTGCGAATACAGATAAGGGATAAAGGGTAAGTAATAAAAAGACAGCAATCTGGGCTTGAGAAATTCGGTGCTTCTTTGTAGAATGAATCACTTGACAGGAAAACAAAGAATAGATGTATCCACTTATAAGTTACTTGTTATAATCAGATGTCGTTGGTGCTGTTCAAAGACTTCTCTAGCAAAAACGGTCCTAATTGATCTTTGCCGCCCTTTTGAAACCTGGATTCACTCCTTATGCTTTTATGGTCTTGGTCCTTGCAAGTTGGTCGGAGTCGCCCGGGGCCTAATAACATAATCCAAGTCACTTGCGATCCTGCCGCACTGATCCAGATCTGCTGTTTAACTGGTACAATGGCATTGTAATTTCGGTGGCTTCCTGCAACCTGTCGGGAAAACGACGATCCAGAGTCTGCGCCCGTGAAGGCCCGTCCAGCCTGCTCAGCTTACACTCCAGGAATGAACGCAGTGTAGTTGGGTGCGTCACCGGTTCGGAATTCAGTGAGGAGGGCTTTTTGACAGCAATCCATTACAGTTTTTCTGAGTCACTGTACCCCAAACACCGCATGCTCCCTACCCGTTTAGACCTTTTTCAATTTCTCGGCACCAAACCATTAACTGATAGTTATCAAATTATCACATATGCTAAATCCGGTTTTATCCATTTGAGAATACGTCGTCTGGTTTTATGAAAATGGAATAGTCTCCCCCAAGAGGTGTATGTAAAGGCTAATTTGAATTATCTATTCAAGTGGTTCTGAAAAAATTAGGCCGGATGATCTAAGAAGATAAATTTACAAATAAATTTACAAGGGTACATAAGACTGGTTCGCCCTCTTTAATTTCTTTTCATACTTCTCTTAACACTTGAAACTCCACTCAGTTTTCCACGGAACACTCATTCAGCAACACTTCATTTTTTCTCTTCCTTTCTGAAATTTTACTAACTGTATATCCAAAATAGCACGTTTCCTTGTAAAAGTAGACGCTTCGTAAGATGTTGGCCATAGTCTAACACTCGTCCGCCTAGTGATAGTCGTAGTAGCAGTGGTTTCCGGAAAACTGGCTGAACCCATCGCTGTTTGACTGCAGATTCTTTTGCCAAGATTTTGGATAGGCTATTGTGAACTGAAATATCCCCGAAAATCAGTACCCGAATGTGCATCCACGGTTAATTAAAGCATCACCGAAAGGTTGAACAATTCACAGGTGATTCCTTATATCTCAAAAATGTGACACCAGTTTGCCGTTCGCGGGATATTTCGGAAACGATACATGCGGATTGCTGATCTACGGGCTGTCGAGAAATGTATGGTGTATTAGTAACACCATTTGTTTTCATATATTTGTTCCACATATGGTATCAAAACTTTGGTAAAAACTCCCGAAAAACTCACTCAAAAGCTGTTTACTTTAATCGGCCCTTACACTCCGAAAATGCTGCTGTTAACGGTCGGAGACCAGAAATACCGTTTATCAAATCAGTCATTTTAAAGATGTTTCATGCACCCTACAATAAGAATTAAAAGCAAATAATTGTATTCATGAATTTTCCGCAAATTCCCACATGGATTATGCAGAATAATAGACTGCTCACGAATTCCTCTCATCTTCTGTTCCAAGTGCTGATTTCTCAAACCGACTTTATATTTTTGGGGTAATTCAAACTGACCAGTATTGTCATTATGGAAATCTCGCTGAAACACGATTGGAAACAAAATGTCACGTTGTCCAATCTTTAGACTATCTGGCAATATGGCTTCGTACTCGTTCAGAAGAACAATTGTGCAAACTAACAAAAAACTCCGGAAAGCTTATCGTGTCAGGAAATCGTGCTAACGGATTTGTAACGATATGCAAATAAGTGTGAATTGTATGCTTTGATTCCACACGAATTATTTCCGAATCCAATGCATGATAATCGTAGATCATTGTGTTCTATACGTAAATTATTTTTCCATCCCTTTCCAGGTATCTAATGCTTGGTCACATTTTCTACGTGTTTGTCTCAGTCGTTGCATAATGTTTCCTCTTTTTATCTCTTTATTGGTCTTCTCCTAGGTGTACATTAAACGTGACGGCTTCGAACACGTACAGGTGCAAGTGTACATCTCATCAATACGAACGTTTGTAGTCATCATTAGTACACTTGTTGCATGAGCAATCAAATTACTCGCTACGTTTTTCTACTCACCGAAATGGGAATTGAACTGTTATTAATCCAAACAGTGACCACTGTTATCAAAAATTTATCCAATGATGGAATACCAACACTGATCTAAAATTTAGTTGACTTTGGTCCCTTTAGACAAACAAAATTCCACTGCGTGAACAGTAGCACTCTGTAAACTCGGTTCAAACTAACCGATCTTTAACTTGCATTGGAGAGTAATAGTACTAAACTACATATGAGTACGATTACTGTCCATAATAGTGTCTATATACTTATATGAGTAATCCACTGGAAACGTTATCAAATGGAGACCAAGGATTAACTCAGTGCAAGGTTAACTAGGTTTTTTACTAGCAAACGAAGTTACATGAAATTTACTGCGGAAATTCTTGTTTAAATCTAAAAAACAAAATTCCATATTTGGCGGTGTCAGCGGACAGTTCTGACCTCTCCAGGAATGTCTTCGGATAAATTTGCAATTGTCTGTACTAGCCCATTTGCTTTATTTTTATTCACTCTTTAAACTCCTAGCGAAAGCTTCGAAGAGTCTGGAATTCAAGATTTGAAGTAATCAAATGAAGTGGAACTCCACACACCCCAGCGACTTATAGCTTGTAAATGAAAGCAGTACAGAGAAATTGCAAAGAGCTTAATAAGTATATTAAATTGCAATCAGTCCACAATTAGGGATGTTACCGTGTGTTAGACATCCTAGCAAGTGCTAAGTTTTGTTGTCGACGGATGCAGATGAGAGTAATAGTCATTCTGACAATATTTATGACAATTAGTTTGTTTATTTCTGATAACCAACCGAAAGGTGAGAGTTTTCTCTTCTCTTGTGAAAATTCTCCTCACTTGTTGATTGACTCAACAAGTGTCACACAAAGTTTCTTGCAATCAATTCTAAAAGCATAGTCAAGTAATTAGTTGATCGGTGCAATATCAAAACATTTTGCTAGACTGAATGGTAGGACCCAGATGGATATCCGCACTCGGACAACATAAAGACCGTGTCACAGAATCAAAGTCTCGTGTGTTGTCTTCATTGTACTGGATAATACCAATGAAATAGGGTTGTTGGCAGATAATGCAGAATATCCGTTTTGAAAGGTCTGGCCATGGCGATCGAAATGTTGGTGAATGAAAGCATCTGTCATTCGACCTAAAAAGGATTCACCGCGCCTCCTCGGCAATGTTCTGATAACTCAATTCACGTGCTCGAGCACTGTTTGTTTGCATTATTGGTCCGTTAGAGTTGGCAAAGTTCTATTCCTTAACCCAACGGACAGCCCAGGAATGTATACATCAAAAATGTTGTTGCTCGTTTGACTCATCAGTTCACACTAAGCTAAACTTTATCATTGGAGGAAAATACGAACATAATTGTGGGATAAAAGTATTCTATTCTCTAGTTTTTTACAAATTTAATGCAAATAGCCGAAGCATTTTTGACAAACCATTTCCAGTTTCAGTCGTCACCGGCATGATTTTTCAGAAGAGGCCTTCTTTTATTTTGTTTTGAATCGCATTACAAATCCAACCGTTATCCAATTATCCTGTCTCAGATTTTTTGAGAGTCACAAAAAATGCTGTGTATTCATTTTGCATGCTCTATGGTGATGAAAACAATTATGGGAAGACCCTTGGTACTTGGAAAAAAATTCTATTGTTATCCTCAAAACCCACTTTTCCATTTTAACGCTCTCCCACTGCCCTATTTGTCACCTAGGTTACGGTTTCCATTTCAAAATATGGTCAACTACCAACAGACATTTGATTTATTCACGGAGTCTTTATTTTACAGTTGACCTTTTCATGAATCAGAAGAGTATTTCAACCGGAATGGGTCCATCCCCGTCCGCTGTCCTTGCATAGAATTCAGCTGTAACGGAAGCTGGAAGTGAACTGGACGACGAAAGTCGATAGGAAAATACATCTGTGATTACAAACAGGCAAGCAGTATCTAAAATGGGTAGTCGCATAACAGTTAAATGTAATTATGATCAATAATTTAAATACTAAAATAGTTAGTTTGTCCGGTTTGCGAATAATCAGGGCCGAAATGACTAAATACATATGCGGAGATAGACAGTCATTGAGAGGGATCTTCTTTTTCCCCTCAGTGAGTCACGTTTTGCTAAGACTTGATTTTTAACGGGTCTGCAGAAATATCTTTCAAATCTACGATCGATGTCACTGATGGCACCAGTGAATTGCGTCTGCTAGTATAAGTAAAACTGGTACGATGAACTGACAACTCCAAGATGGCAAATTGAGACTGTATACCCAGAAGATAACACGGTTCACTTTCTGAAACCAGTAGTTAGTGTCTGTCAAGTGACTACATCCTGACGCTGTTTGACGGTTTGCATGCCCCAACGAGGCACGCAAGATGACTTATCCCTAGCCGAAAATTCAGTCGGTCCTGGTTGGTCAGTGCTTAGTATTGGTTTGCGCTGGAAACTTGGTGAGCAGAAATAGTTAAAAATGATTGACCGGAACAGATGAGTTTCTGCTGATCTACTAATGGCTGCCTTATCCTATTATAACCAAGTGCTCCGGTTTACAATCTAGTCTTTTTCAGCTCAGCAGATTAACATCCTAAAGGTATCTGTCTATTAACTTCCAAGAGTAACCTTGACCGAAAATGGTAGTGCTATCACTTTAGATATATTTCTTATTAGGGTTCATTTGGTTTTCGAGGGGACAACAAAGTTAATTAAACCTTTTTATTGTGAATAGTATGGTGTCGGTAACATAGCGTTGTTGGCAGATGTAATTCGCTAACGTTTCGACTACCGTGGGTGGTATTTCTCAAGGCAACTTTTGCACTAAAAATCAATGCATCGCGCACCGATTTTTCGATGCTCTCCTTACGTTTTTCGTTCTGATATTTAAATTCATCTTGTTTGTAATCGTTGCATGCGTTCTGGTTGATATGCTGATGGATGTGCTTTACAATGCGTTCACCACTTCCATTCACGGTGGCAAAGGTTCGGATAGTTGGTGCTGAATGGTGGTAGTTTTATGTACTTTGGAACACTCGATGAAAGTGCATGTTGCGCTCATGGTACAGACGAGGAGATAAGCTTGTCCAGTTCTGTGAACGGAATTGGCTATTCTTGACCAGTAAGAATTGCCTACACAAGTTGCTTCGCTCCGATGTCACCGATATTCTCAGTCAGTAGACCACTTTTGAAAGAGTTTGTTTCTTCGAAAGTGCACATTCTATTAGATCACGAAGTAGATTTGAATGAGGTGTTAATCCTAAAATGATTTTCGATCCAGCGCAAGGGTCATCGACAGCATGGAATTCCGTCGAACGGTAATATAGACTATCATTGAGATTATATCAGCTGGCAGTAGATTTTGCCGATTCCTAAATCTCCAGCTTATTAAAGACACTGGAAATCTGGTTAGTCAATAGGTTTAATGAAGCAAAACGTTCAAATGTCAAACTGTTGGGAGGTGAACGAGATAGGACGACAACCACAACGTTAGTTTGAAAGTCTCGGGAAGTATTGCGAAAGTCCATGGTTCAAAGCAGTCGAAAAAATGGACGGAGCAGTTGATTCGGGTAACAGTGGAATTTATACCCGAACAAGGTGGGCCTTGAACTCCGGTCAAGGAAAGGATGTGACAGAAATGGAAAGACTACTGATGGCAAACGTGAAAGGCTCGATCTTCCAGCTAAATGCTTCAAACAACTATTTCTCCGGGCGAGCGCCAAAGTTTTCAATCTGATCTCGATAGTTGTGAATTCTACGAAGTCACGAGTGACCCAAACGCAAGCGAAAGTTTAGCGATGATTAGACGATTCAAGTGGAGAGACGAGGCTGATCCTTTTGGAATTTTCAAACTTGGTGAAGATATCTTATTAAAATCACTCAACTGCTTACTCCACAATGTTTTAAATGAGAAACTTACTCCATCTGTTCCAAGGGAGTTACTGACTGTATCCATCCCCAGGAACGAATTATGCAGTGATTTCACCAAATACTACGGGAAAGATAAATTATGATAGTTACGAAGGGCTTTGTTTCAATAAAGCTGTGCCTTCGAATACCCATTCATGAGAACAATACCAGCCAGCAGCTCCTTTTCGGTTTAGATGGCGCTGACCAGATTTTTTTAATCATCAGATACTTCACGAGTACCATACATACACACTATCGCCCAACGGTCATGGTTTTCTCGACTTCAGAAGCGTCCTGGACTCAGTTAACCAAGCAACACCATTCAGGGCTATTTATCGAAAGAGTAATTCAGAGGAATTCGCCAGTCTGCTGCTAGCAGCGTACAATAGCCATGGTAGCCCAAGAGTATACTGTGAACCCCCAAGATCACACGAAACGACTAGCGGTGTTTATCGAATGACGTCATCTTCGACGAGGTAATAATGGATGCTTTGAAAGACTCTCACCCAGTTGGGGTCGAACTATCGGAAAGTGGAAAACCATGTGGCATATAGCACTCCTATCGCTGATTGATTTTTTCGAGCTTGTGGAAAATAAGCACGGTTCACCGGACAGAGTGGCAGGAGCTGTATTTCCACTCGATATGTACTTTGGACCTTCAGAGTGTTAATTGCCTTTACATGATTGGACACCAGCGGATCCGAACCTGATGCTTGACGAAGAACCTATTAACTTACTTCGGCCAGCCCCATGACCAAGCACGGTAGTAAATGTGATGGTCTATCCAAAGGGAAAGCGGCATACGCAGGACTGAAACACTTGCGGCATCGGCCTAGTATTTTGCCAAAGCTGAAAGTTCATGTGCATTACTTGTGGCAGTACGTTCAGTTTCTGTCTTGGTTGAAAATCAGGGTTTTTTCTCGGGAGATTTTCTTGACCTAGAAGTTTTCGGTCGTCGATACTTGCGCAGTATCTCTATGTTTGGGTAGAGAGGCTGCTTCAGTTACGAGGTGATCGATATCCTAGTGCCGGCCACGCTTTACGGATATATTTTACCGGAGCGTATCTCCCGTAGCAGACTATGTTGGCTAGGTCATTTGTTGTTTATAGCAAGTCTACGTCTGTCACGTTGTCTTGTTTCTTCTTCTTTCGCAGTACAGTCGGCCACGTGCTGGTCAACAGATGGCATGCCAACGTATAATCAGGAAGTAAGCTGTGAATTCAAGTAAAGTGAGTGGTTAACGTCTTCATGATTTAGATCCGAAAGACCCTTCAACCAGGTGGTTGAATAAATCGAACTGTGTCTTGGCAAACCAGCAGTAAAATATTTCTGTAATTTATTGTCAACTCAGAATGGTTGCCAAGATGTTTGTTTGTACAGTTAGATTGAGTAACCCGTGTATTGAATACTAAGGGTTCTTTTCTTCTGCAGCAGTATTTCAACTCTCATTGCAAAGATCGTCATGGTGGAGAGGGTAACGGTCAGTGAGGCCTGTCCTATTGTTTGAGGTAACGCGTTGATGGTGATGTTGATGAGATATCAGGAATGAGTTCGTTAGATGATTCCAGCGTATTTTTAATTAGAAAACGGCTGTTGATCGGACAACTGCTCTTGTTTATGAAAGCCAATCTTTCACGGTGACTAGTCAACTTACGTCAAGGGAAGACAAAAGCAAATCTCTATATTTCAGTTGACAAGGTTCAACAAACGTCGCGAAGTGTTTAAGCTCCACTGTATAACTCTAACCAGATCGAGAGATATGTGTGCTTATCGATCTATCTTTAATAATGGCAGGGTTTACTTCCAAACAAAGATGCCAAGAATCCGAAGCGAACCTCGTTATGATAATTCATTTTCCCGGATGGGGAATAGACACCGAAAAATTCTTGAAAACAAAATAATGTTCACATTGTGTTTAGTTTCATTGAATGAAATATTTATTTTCCCTTATTTTGTTTATTTGCTGTCGTGGATAATTGACAATTTTGAACCATCTTGTTACCAGTGACAGGGTTTTACTAAAAGATTCCGTAGAATTCATTTCCATTCTATTGATTACACGCGCACATTGTACGATACCGAATGCATTTGGTTTAGACGATGTTGTATTTGCTTACAACGGGGAAATGGTACCGGTAAGTTCAAATAAGCAACTTTATCAAAGGTCAAGTTTGCAAAACTCAATGGTTTTCAGACTACAATGCCAAAAAAAGACAGATCGGTCAAACACGAACAAACAAAAGTCGAGTGGAATAGGTGAACACTTCACACTAGTAGGTTGGTCGTGCCTGTAACCATCTATATGTCCACCGAAAATCGAACGAGATCCCCATATATGGTTTACTGCACTGGCAGCCTCAGCAGACGACAGTCCTCGATGTGGAATATTACTGAGATCTAAGTAGAAATGATTCGACGATTACAGCTGAATTACTTTGTTCTCCTACATGGTGGTAGTAATGCGGGCGTATTCACAATCTCGTTCTTGCTACTTAGCATGCATCAGTAAGGTTTAAGCACACTGTCATAGTGAACAGATGTAAATGCCCAAAGTGTGAACTCAATAGGATCAGAACTAAAGCACAGACACTAGCCATTTTGCACAGAGTGATTCGTCTGTCGTTGCTGACTGGCCTCATACTGGAAGTGATACAGATGGTAAACCACTGCGTCCAATGCCTGGGTCAATGAGGGCTGACTGAGTGTGAAGGGTAAATGGGCCAGCTTTCCATCTGGCTATTTTATGAATGAGCAGCCCTCACAAAGGTTGTGTTACATTTGATTAGTTTTTGGATGCGAGAGGAAAAGGAGTGAAACAAACCATGGGTTCTCAAACAAAAGTTGACTACAATGTACCTGGCACAGACCAGTGACATCCAGTCCACTTGACTAGAATCAATAGTGAATCCTTCTCTATTTCTGATATACAGCTGTTGGTTCAGTGTTTGCTAGATGCCGTAATGTGCAATAATAGCGGTTTGCTTTGAATTGCTGATGTGCGCCTGTTCAGCCTTTGTCGAATCAGCAAAATTCACTAATTTATAACATCAGACACAATCACGTTTGACAACCAGAGAATTACACTCGCCGTTAGCTCAATCGGTCATAGCGCATCTGTTGCACACAGATGAAAAACGAAACATCCAGTGTTGAAACATGAAACTAAAACACCATACTAGTTGGCGGACCTACTACGATGATTACTCGGGATCTGTTTCTCCCACTTTGGCATCCAGTCTATCAAGATGGATGGAAAGACATTTTTTATCGGACACTGTGCTACACGATCTTGGTCTGATAGATCCGTGGCCAACTATCCCACGCCATGACAGAAAAACAGGACCATCATGGCTAACACGAAAATGATGTTGGACTGGACATTACGTTAACGTGTTTCCTCTAACGTTTAAGAGGAATGGGTAACCTTTCAAATCACGAAAACCTCAGAAAAACTAGATAATAAGTATTTTGTGGGAAACCCATCCTTTGTTACCCAGGAAACAACGCGTCATATTTTTCTGATATTGCTCGACGGTTACATTGTTAAAAACTTTATTAGGTCAACCAAAAGACGGAAACACTTGTGAATAGTTCAAAGGCTGACAATGAAAATTTTCATTTTCAAACTGCTGCAGACTGTACACTGCTCCAATTGCTAATGAGGTGATATTTGTTTCAACTATAAACTCAGGTTCTTATGGAGTGTGGACATTTGTCTTCCTAAGGAATTTGGAACACTTTAGTCGAACAAGCTTATCCAGTTTGTCGATCAATAACTTCCTCTGCTGACAAATGTGCAGTCAATAAAAAAGGGTTGTACACACATATAGGTTTGAGGTGAGTTGAAAAAAGTCCGTTGTACAACAAGAACTAAACGTCTGTGATGTACAATTGAAAAGGTACAACTTCTCTCGCGCAGAAGACTGGCATTTTGAATGATTCTTTTTCGAACTCCAACTAGCATAACGCTTTATTCGAGTAAAGTCTGTGCCTGGGGGTAATCGAAAAAATGTCCTCCTAATGTTAGATTAAATGGTAATAATGAACATGGTGCGCCTTTTACAATAGATTGGATGGTGGACTTATGTAACCTAAGAAAGAGATATTCCAATTTTTAAATGGCAAAAGTTTGAAGCTTTTCACTCGGAAATAGTTCTGAATTTCCTTTTCATTCTAGGAGATGGTAACGGTTTTCTGTCGCGATACTGGCGTTCTGAGCCGGAATTTGTTTTGAATAATGGATATATGTTATCGCGAAAGAGAACAAAGGCGAAGGATAGAAAAATAGGTCACTGCATGTTCGGTGATTCGGGTCTCTGACAAATATGGTGAAATTTTTTTCGTTGTTCTTGTTGCTCATACCCAGTGAGTGAGTCATCTGGAGTAGAAGCGCGGCTGACAATAAGTTGCCCTCAGCAAAGTATGTAAAATTTCTTAATTAGTCCCGGAATCATTACGGCTTATAAATACGGCAAGATAGAAAAGCTAGATTAGTGAAAAGTTAATATTGGATCTCAAAGTACCCAACTGCTTCGTGCTAAAGATGTAGAAAAAACAATCTGTAATTTTCAAACCGTCAGAAATGTGAAAAGACCATTACAAATTGGTGTTCGTTGTACTATTTGACGGACTCGACTGTTTGTGGGGGATAGCATTGTTCACTGGGGTAAGCGGAAGGAAAACGTCTGCGTCAGAGCTTCGGGAGTTTGAATATTACACAAGTTATCAGACTAGAATAAGAAAGCGGAATGCGACGTCATCGGCAAACAAGAAAGAATTCGTGCAGACGGATCATTGATACTATTTACTAAGTAGTGAAAGCGAATAGAGGAAAAACTACTTGCTGAGGAACGTTGAAGTTGTTAACTTAAGTACTGGATAAGTGGTAACCACATTTGAATAAGCTAAACGATATCACGGGCCAATTTCACAGATCTATTAAGGGTATTTTTAGAAAAAAACAAAAAAAATGCAACTTACTTTTGTAGGAATAACTTGGGCTTACATCAAGACTAAAATGAGCTACCGGTTATAACTAGGAGGGCACAAAAACGACTGAGAACAGTGCTTTCGGCAGATTTAGGCTTAGTAGAAGTAATGGATTTTGGTCAAAGTAATAAGATAAAATTTTACATATGGCGAGATTGGGATGACCATAAACGTCGCAAGCTTCCAGGAGGCTAGAATAACACCAATAACGATGATTTTGGTGGCGAGAGAAGTCATAAATTCCGTAAGCGAGCTTTTTTCTAAACCAAGGAGTAGTGGACAGTCCACGTGGAACAGTTGTTTCTAAATAAACAAACGTATAGAAAGACAAAATGTTTTGGGCGTGTGAATAAGGTCAGGTTCCAGACTGCCAGGATCTGTGGTGCACTAGAAATGCAGATGCCCTTCTGCACAAGAGCCACATTCCGTGCCAGAGAAGCTTGTTGTCCATAGCACCCAAAATCTGATCAGTGGTCGACGATTTTGTCTACCTTACCGCTATGCTGTTCAAAAGAGAGTAGTATTTTAATGAAGTTTGGTCATGAAATCGATAGTCAGGTTCTTTCTGTCTCGAGGATTTGAGCAAAGATAGTGCCATATTACAGTTCCCATCAAACGCGGTTTCAACGGAACAGTAGAGATCGACAGTTACCGGAAATGTTGTTGCAAGTAAGTCTGAAGAGCAGAAAGATTAGTCCAATGAAGACCGAGACGATGTTGGTTGATGCAGTCTTTTAAGGAGTGAAACGGTGGCAGAACACAGGTTTCTTTCATCAGCCTTACTTTGTTAGTCTTCACAAATGACGTATGAAAAACGGATAAATTAAAGCAGAAAACTGTAAGTGGAAGAGTTCACAGCAGTAAGTGGTTACTAACTGGAGGCGCGCCTCTGATAAGGGTAAGACATACGTCAGCTAAAGCGGAGTTGTAGTGGTCATAGTTTAAGCAATAGCCAACCGAATACAATCACTCTGACAGCAACAGAATTACGTACGCATTGGTTATCACCGTGCCACGATAACGCTAAAATGTGGGACTACACTTAACAATCACAAAGTTAAGGTTACTGCAAGATGAACTGAACTGGGCTTGGCGAACCAGCCGTTAGTGCTGGAACTCCCAGTAGAACCACCCTTTTTTTCTTGCAATTAGCTCTCTCCTTAGGAATATGCTGGATGATTTCAAAGGGGACGAACTCATTTTCACGTTTTTCCTTGAGGCAGGACTATTAAATAAAGTGTGTATACGGTCGCTTTAATTGGAGACTTTGAAACACTGATTAAGAACGAAAATTTCGGGATGACAGACGAAGTATTTTTCTGACGGCGAAAGATGAACTCATCTTGTGTGAGTTTGTGCTATCAAGGGCAACTTGCTTGTCACCGCACCAGCTTAGACTAGCTTAATTTCGGCGGAAGTACGCACAAAATCATTAACGGTGGTGACGCAGAACCAATCGAAATGGGCACCTCTTTCGATTACCAACCCCGAGAATTCATGGATATAATAGGTAAATAAATCCAAGTGGCAGTGCCACAAAATAATGAATTGTGGAGCAGACAGCGGATGGATCTCAAATCCAAACGGATTTCAAGGACTGCGCAAACAAGCTAACTTTTTGAGGCGAATATGGCCTAGTTAGCCAAATCTGGTCTAAAACCAAATGAAGATTAATTCTGAGTCCAGAAATAAACACTCAAATGACAGTCCTGTGATGTGAGTCGAAGTTGGTTTGTCCTTGATATCATTTGACTATCAAGCCAAACGAAGTCAAACAGACATTTGTGGGCTTGAACAAAATACGTTTTTCAACATGTTTCGAAAGAGGTGGTAATATACAGTGAGTGCAGTTATAAGCAGTTTTACGTAATTTCAGGCCACGTTTCCGAGAGGCGTGCCAGGGCGAATTTTACTGCAGGCAATTCAATTTGCAGTACACTTCCACTGTAAAGTATTCACAAATTCCACCACGGTTGATCGGAATAATTGAGTACTGTGAACAAAATACCCCACTTGTCGAATCATTATTTATGAAAATATTTATGTAGGGCGTATGGCTATCACTTGCTGGATACGTCATACGTCAAGTCAACTTATTTCGGGGTCCTTAGTCAAAGTACAACATTACACGTCCACCGAAATGAGCGATACATATGGAAAATACAAACGGATTCATGGCCAAAGGACTACATAGAACTTCAGTAGATGGAAGCTTTGAACGTTCGCAAATGACCAGTGCAAAGAATGCAAACATTTGGTAAGCTACGGAGATGTGGAAGGTGGGAGAATCCATACTTACTAATACCGAGACCCTGAAAATCGACTGCAGTCTGAGAAAAGAGATCCGAAGCTAGGAGCGTGACCGAAGCAAGTTGACTTCTCATGGGATTCGGTGACAAATGCAGATCTCCAGAAAGAACAACAGACTATTAGTAAAATGACCTCCTCAAACCGTCAATCTTCCAAAAGACGAAAAAGGCTCCTATCGACCGAGAACAGTTGCAGAACTGCTGGCGAAATAGACTAATTTTTGTAACTCTCCCGGATTTTAACTCAGAGGAGAACGGAGTAGTGTTTGAGGGGCAGCATTATGCCAACAGACAATTTACATAATTATTAGAAATCTCTTAGGATGCTTTGGTGAATACCAGCTATATATTTCAACCGACTTACTAGCAGTAGCAACTACAGCTATCCTCGTTAGGTCCAAATTAAAGCAAGTTATTCACAACTTTCCATCCTTACCTGTTCACCGTGACTAAATTCTATATATTATTAATATTATCTGACACACCGCGATTACGCTTTCTTACAGATGTTAGTATGGACCCCAGAGAATAAATTCACCGACTAAGTATGTTCACTAAAAGAAATTCACGACAAATGAGGCTCAGGGACGCGCGGAAAACGTAATAATTTTATCCGCTATTCGTACGAACTGACCCAAGTCTCCTGATTGTGATATCGCCAACTTGTTCGCGGAGTATCAGATGAATACACCGGTAGGGGTGTAAATCGCCACTATTTTGATATCGCCTAATCACCCCAAAAAGCGCCATCTGCCTAGATTAAAGTACATTTATTCCACACCAGAAGGCTGGAAGCAGAAGGAACTCGATCAATTTTGCAAGATCTTATTATGATACAGTGTGGTCGATTTTTGCCCTAGACTGACGTCAAAATACAAAATGTGACAAAGAGGGTGTAACACTAGTGAATAACTATGGTTAGTATGATTCGCAGCAACACAAAAAATCCGTGATTCCATGTTTCTGTTCGTTTTTGAGTATTTTCTAATTTCTGCATAGTGTCAGTCGGATGCATTTTAAGGTCACCACTACACCAACTAACATCACCAGGGGAACTCTGCGAATGTGTTGATCGATACGAAAGATAATCAACAAAGGAGATAGCAAAACTTCCTATGTACTTATATTCACCAACCAAGCAAAGCGTCCCAGCTGTTATGCCTCGTTAAACTCCCAGTATTACAACTGATTATAAAGTGCGCTAATTCATTCTAGGACAAACCCGAGGCAAACTCAAAAGATCCTTTTTATTACTGTGTCAAAGGAGCAAATGATTAGAACGAAACGGTGTTCGCTGTCCTGCGTCAAACAGAAGGGTTTGCCTTTTTTCTTCTGGCATGATCAGTACAAGCAGGCAATCCTCTTTGATGAACCGGATTTTCATCAAAGTAATCTTGGAACACCGCGTAAGTTTTATGCATTCGAACGATTTTTCGGGCTTTTTCTGAAATACTCTTTTTAATGAATCTTTTACAGAAGATGATTCACCGAAATTTCTAGGATAGAACGACATTCCTCACAGGCTGCTTGGATTTTATGCTTCGGGTTAAGTTAAAACATAACTGCATTTCACTGACTAAAACATCATTTATCGAAGCTCTTACTTTTATTCACTTAAACCGATTGAAATATTGTTTCCAATTATGGATAGCGGGGTTTACCAAAAGAAATATGGTTAGTGTGAATGCAGATGCTATAAAACAAATTTACGGACGACGGATCAATGAATCTTGGGGCTCAGGACCAAAAGCACCCAAGCATCAGGTCTATTGCGATTCGCGCTCATGATTGTCGACCGGGTTTGTGAAGGACTCAAGTAAGTAAAACTAGTTTGCTACCAAGGGTGTCTCAGATATATGTTCTCTCTACTACTATCTGAAAGAATTCATTTGGATTTCGTCAAATGAATAACAGACACAGGTTTTATAAGGAAATTAAAGAAAAATTGGTTGTTATGGGACAACTGAAAACGATTCCGTCAGCCACCTTAAATCGTGAGGAGCAACAAAACCGTGTGCTAGTCAGCAAACTAAATCTCTTGGCATTCACACATTACTGGTTCATAGTTGAGTTCGCTTTCAACCAGTTGTATGTTTAATGAAACCCTATGTAGTTAACAGTCATATCTTTCGATGAAACAACATATAATAATGTGCAGAAGTATCTAGCTATCAAGTTCGGAAAATGGGTCAAACGTCTGCAGAATGGAGGGGATAAGATGGGCAACATCGGGCAATCAAGACTAGCAGCAGTAAATCTGTTTCCAACAGCGACTGATAGGATCACAATTAGTTCAGACAACCCATACGTTAGAATCCGATGGAATCAGTAGTTCTGAAGTGATAAACTTGTAAAATTCTACGGTATACATTTCCAGGAGCAAGTCTAGTTTGCTTGAATCTAAGCGTTGGTATTTCTAGAGGTCTGCGAAGAACCGCAGTGTAGTGTGTTTACGACAGGATGGATGAAACTGTAGGTTTTACCAGTGCAATGGCGATCAACTTTGATTGTGCAGGTTTGAATCCAATAAGCTGGCCAAAAAAGGATTGGGAGTTTTCATTTGGCTTCCAGACGAGCTTAATGTCGTTGAAGACAGAGCTTTACAACATGACCCAAGTGAACAATTTTTCAACTAAGCCTGCGTGCTCTCGACCCCAATTCAATTGTTCATTCGTTTGAGTGGATCGGTATAGCAAAACTGAAGATCCTAGTTCTAAATAGCGCCTAATTTTGCGTCCGTTTTAAAGCACAAGGCGGAAGTCAGCGACAAGAGTGGCAGCGAACAATGTCAGGAGATTCGTAATAGACTTTATAATTTGTAAAACTGGTCCTTCATGGCTTAACAAGTTAGATAAAGTTAAATCATGAGCAGAATAGCCAATACCTAATTTTATTCATGCTTCTATCACTTGTAATAAAAAATTTAGGAACCAAACTCCAAAGGAACTTAGTGTTTCATTGTTATAAAATCTACTGTATAATTTATGATCAAGTTAAATTAGAAATTAAAATAAGAATCACGTTTAACACGAAGTACATGAGTAACGTTTCCCCGCGCATTGCATCAAAGAAAACTTTGTCCTAATTTATTTGTGACTATATCTAGAGAAAATGTTGAAGTGAAACATTCAGGCAAATTAGTTCCCCTTGTGAAATCATTTCAGTCACCAACATAAGCGATTGTCGTCCGAACTCAAGCAAGCCGATTTCGAGGAATATATTCGATTCCTACTTTCATAGGTCACAACCTGACAGGAGCACTCAGATTGATAATTTCTACTATCAAAATCATTCTGAACACAGTAAGCGAATAAGTCCATATCTGAAGAATTCATATATGGCTTCACTGATACTGTCGATTTATTCTATTCGGTACCGTTACTGTTCTCCTGGTCTATATTCAATGTGGAATATAAAATGTTACTGATAAATGTGAGTTAGCATCCGAATTTTGAAAAATCTCTCATCACTGATTGGGACTGAGAAGTGAAATGGTGAGAGAAAATGCAACAAAACATTTCTAGTTTTTACTCTGTATGCATAATTAATCAACTCACTAGACATTTTTAAAGCCGTGATAACCTTTTTAAGCGAAAGCTTTCATCCGCAGTCAATTTAGAAATCAATAGCAACAGTCACTTTTGTTTAATTTAGTGAAACCATATAGTAGTACACTTTAGAGGGTGTTGTAAGCAATCAGTCAGTTGATGAATGTAAGTATGCACTGAAGCTTTTGTCAACGATTGATTGGCTGCCGTTGAGACTCCATCTTTCACGCACAAATCCCTGGTCAACCGGTCAGAATTACATTCGGGCGCAAGGCAGACCGGATCAGCTGATGTTTGCACGTGAAAGGCGTGGTCCGAAGAACAGTCATGCAAACATAGAAACATTAATCCTCATTTCGGCCTATCTATAAAGCTGCCTTGATTGACGGAGACGATGGTGATCAAATCGAACCAGATGCTCCCTTGAGATCTTGCATAAGAAGGCCGTAGACTGGTTGGTACGAAAATTGACCACAAACGACTCGCATGCGTGATATGTGCTATTCGCTTTTCTCTGTATATTATCGTAATTTTGTACAATGATACTTCGAAAAACATCATCATTTCTGTGTAAACAAGTACATCACACAATCTTGAGTCAGATATCCACAGATAAGTGAGAGAGATTGCTTGCAAAATTGAACCAATCATAAACGTTTGGTTCATACATCACAGCCACTGGCATCTAATCACAGTAATTTAGTATTTGATTTTGATTGTGCCCTTCTGCTCATTTTTGGCCTGATGCCAGAAATACGCAATAATTAAAAATGATTCCCAATAACTTGAGCCTCAAGTAGCCTTTTTGCAAGTAGAGTTCGACTGCCACTGCGTTGCTGAGAATTACTATGAGCTGGGTGTTTCAACGCACATATCAATTCCATTTTCATTACAGCGTAACCGCCGAGAATAGAACGAAGGTTTATTATCAGTCAGTTGCACAGCCCATTCAACCATGGCCAACTGATAGAAAATCGCTTTTCGCTTAGTTTTTCTGGCCTTTGGATTATGCTTCCTTTTATAGTTTGGATTTTTCATGGGCATATTCGGAAAATTGGTGCTATCTGTCACTCTGCTTCTTTTTCCGAAAGTTGTGCTATTTGGTTTGATTGTTGTTTTTTCAGCACAACAAAATGCAGCATGGCCAAAAACCTAAAAGTCCAATGTATGACGTAACCCGTCGGGATGCAAGTGTCCATTGGGCATCATTCCAAGCGTTTAGGGTACAGTCTTCCTGGACGTTGTAAATAGAAACAATGTTGGGCAGAAGCTAATCCAACCGCCTGCGTCTACTTTTGCTCAATTTTTTTAAGCCATTTACGCTATGATCAGAATGTTCATTCTGTTGGTTAAAGGTAAACGCGTGAGAAAATATAATTCAATGGGATATCTTGAGAGTGGTAAATTATTACATATTCTGCAACCGTAGGATGATTTATGTGAACTTCCAGGCGATTCGTCGTGTAGTATCAATGTCGAACTTGCCACTGAAAATAATAGAGGCACAGCTTTTTGATCGTAGTTAGGAATCATGGGGAGTGCATATGGATCACGCCGGAACTAGGACGCGAAACCGGGGTGAACGAGTGTGAATCAAACGCTTTAGCTATTAGGCTGAGGCATTGGATCAGACGGTCATATTTGACCTGGACGGGCTCCGTCATGCGCTAGGTAAGTCGGAAAAAATTACTCAAGCAATCCTAGTGCTTCACTTACATCGGCAAAGTTTTCCCCAATTTATCCGGTTAGCTAGACAAAATCAGACATAAAAAATGGTTTTTGACCTTTGTTCATGTACACATACTCTGACGAGGAGCAGCAAACAAACCGTGTGTTGGGACAAATTGATGGACAGTGGCATGTGTTCGTCTCGTGCCTTTGAGTGGAATCGGTTTTTATGGATCTTGTATTGCTCGAATCTTTCTAAGTAACCTGGACCCGGGAAATCTGCATGGCTTATAGTAGAACTAATCAAAACGTGTACAACCCTCGAAACTTTCTTATCAATTAAGGTCAAAAGTGTTTCCGACAGAAATTGCATTTGTTCCCCGAAAATAGTTTCACATTTTCCATTAATAAACTGATTGCAACCGACTAGTTCTTTTCTACTTAAATATATAAAGGTATAAAAGTAAAATAAAAAAGCTTGCCTTCGGTATTTAAGTTAGTAACAATAAAAGAATGACCAAAATATCCTTTCATGTTGTCAAACTCAGACAAAGTTTATTTCTTAATTGTCGAAAGGTTTTCTTCAAACGTACTTCCCATTTCCAGTTAATGTCAGCAATCAAAGATCATCTTTTACATGTGTGAAATGTTTTCAGTTGCAACTGATCCAGCTTACATTTTCATTTTTCTTTTTCTCATGCTCTTTAATAGAAAAGACGAATAGCTTCACGAGCGGTATTTTGTACGTGCCACAGAATCTATTGGTGATAAGTCTGCCGTAATAATAAAGAGAATAGTCTAGATGGACCGGAACTAGAAGCTCATTTCGATTTCAGATCCGACTGCTGCTTGCTTTAATGAATTTGTAAATTTCAGTCTTATTATCTTTCATTTTTCTCATCAACGCATTAACAGGACGCATCACTTTCATGGAAGGATTCGTGGTTAAATAAAAACCGTCGTATTTTGCACCTATCTCTTAGGTGACAGTCCATGGATTGTTGACTGACTGCAAGAACAGTTATTTGTTTAATAGATCTGCTTCACACGAGGCGCTCTCTTCCAAGCAAAGTGAAGTCAGTTGCGGGAAATTCCTTTGGTGTTGGTCAGCGTTTTTAACAACCAAACCAGACCGCCTGTTCCACAGAGTTTTGAATGCGCACTTGATTTAACAGTCTACACTGTTCACCCAACTTTGGTTCATCTCAACTCAAGTTTGCAAATGCGGTATCAAATGGTTCGCACTTCTGATGATATAAGAGTCACTGCTTTTTACTCTGTTCAGAAAATCTGCGGTGTTTGTAATGGCTCTTCGGGAGATCATGCGGCATAAGTCATCGATTCTACAAACCGTGTTCGGGAAACAGTGATTCAGTGCAGAATAACTCCCCTTGGTTGGCAATACACTCTCTGACTGAAAAGACCTAATTATGCTAGTTTGTCATACTTACTATATTTAGTCCCTCAGAGTCATGGATACGAACACCCGAAACATCATTTGGACGTATGTGATAAAAATGCTAACCTTGGGATAACTGATGACTGCTTAGGGAGTAAAATATAGATGCAAAGAAAGGGAATAGAAGAAACTTTTTGCGGTTCAAGTAGGTAAGTCAATTTAAAATATTGGACAGCAATTCCAGAAAATGACAAAAATATTGAGTGGAACAGGCTTAACTGACCTAATTCAAAAGGAAGATGTTTAGTTGCGTAGGATGTTGATTTCTGCTCCTGTATTATGAAGGATACTTTGCAATCTCCCGGGAGTCTTACTAATTCCGTCTTGATCCGCTTGACCGTAGTAATAGACAAAAAGGTTTGCTGGTCTTTTAGCTCAAACGGTCTTATGATTTGGTGCTGTTTTGCAATCCCGATTTGGTTGAATCGATTTGAAGTAATCGGTTTCAGTTGACAGAAAGCAAGCCTTGCCACTAAAAGACTAGGTCATCTTGATTCGAAAGTCTCAAATTTCACCCTATTTTCAACCGCATGTCTTCGTAAACTAGGTTGTGGTCAAATTTTGCTCCTAATTAGCTTTTGCCGCAAAAATCAAAAGGCTTGCTGCTAAAACCTCGTATTCAAAGCTTCCAATGTTGCGGAACCCATGCTGATTCAGAACAAAGTCAGCCGCTGACCGAACGCTTCATTAGTATTATGTGCGCAGCTCACGATTACTCTGCTTCAAACCGTTTTCTTCTGTAACCTTAGTCACATTTTAAACGATGTTTTACCAGTTCAGTTTTAGAGTATAACTTGTTAAACTGAAATCTTGCAGAAATTTCAAAATCCCCGCCAGAAACCGATGCTACTGAGAATTTTGATAGTGGTCTTAATTGTTAAAAGTCCTGGAATGAAGTATTCACCAAATGCCTGGACCAACTAATGTATATTCGTCAAGTTAGTGCCACTGTTCACTTCGCTTAGAGTGATATACCTTCTCGCCCTGAACAGTTTCACCCTCGAGTCTCCGCTTGCCCCGTGAGGGACAGAAGACGAAAGATCGACCCAGCCGCTGAACGTGCTTGCCGATGAACTGAGTTGATGCGAACCACATTCAGCCAAATTATGTATAAGTGTCTCGATTGTTTCCGTCATACTGATTTACCAATACCTAATTGGCAGATACTCTGAAAGCTCACAGACTACAAGACTAAGTAAAAATTTTGATACTCATGACGATAAGAACAATGGTCACAATTCTTCGGGCAAATACTTTTCGAATGTGTAACATAAGATATGAGAACGATGTACATCAGCTAATTGATTTAATTAATAGCGATAACCAGGAAAAAAAGAACATGGAACTTTTTAAGACATTTTCAGTTTCGACACATATCCGTCCGATGAAAATATCGCACAACATTCGAGATTTTCATGAAAGGAAGCCGCCACCTTCGCGTTCGGAAAATTCAAAAAATTTGCTTCTTCAAAAATGCTAACTGCGAGGAATGTTTACTGGTCAGCTTAACCGAAAGCTTGACATTTTTTGGCTGACTTTGCGCTGGTTAAGGACTTGAATCAGCGATGTGATTGAAAGCGTTACGTTGTCTTTTGTAGGTTATAGATGTGAATTTGTACCTCACCGATTGGAACCAGTAAATCTTTGCATGAATCCGAATCTTTTAAGTCCCGGGAATTTGTTTCCACTTCCATGATTTAGATGAAACGATTATGCAGCCTGTCAGATCCGAATAATGTGAAAAGTGATTTGGAGTGATCATGCACTGTTTGGGTTTGGGCATGCATATATGTGTGTACCAGCAAAATGGCTTTCTCGGAAAAGTGAATATAAATGACTTTTTGTTCACTACAGTGGGCCTTTTCCAAAGCGGTTTACATTCACTGAATGGCCGTTACCCTTGAGCGACTAATGGCGAAAGCCTCAGCAGCTACCATCTTCTGGAACATAAAATACTTCAGTATATGCTGTTCAACGTGGCAAACCAAATGTCGGCAGAATGTTTGGTTTCCATCAAGTACACAAACACGAAATTGGAATCAGTTCCGTTACCTCCTTGAGTATGCCAGCGCGATGTGTTTCGGCAACTGAGCACTGGAACCTGGACATTTAAAACACCAAAAGATCAAGCCGGTGTCAACATGGCAGTCTTATACCTGCTCTGTTGTGTCTGTTTCCACTATAATTTTTCTGTTACATTCATAGTTAACAATGTCGATAGCTGTTTGATCATATATTCAGTCCGTCGCTAATATGTACGGTGCAAGTCCGAGGGAGAATAAATCAGAAACATATTCACTCAGCTGTCACGCTGTGCGAGCTGCTTAAAAAGGACATACTTTTCGAATCTCATATGCATTAGTACACCGCGAGTACATACGGATACGGCCGCTTTAAACTTGCTACACCGCACAGAATATAGCATTAATGGAAGTCCATTAGGAAAAGGATAAACCCATTTAATTTGTTCATCAAAAACTAACGGAAATATTGCACCATCGGATATGTGGATGTCTATGTGATATCAGGCTGCATGCGTGCGTCTGAACGTTGAATGAATGAACGTTTGGACATCCGCTTCGTGTTCTGACTGAATTTAAATTAGTGTTAATATTTGTCCAATTTTCACTTGCATCGTAAGCATTCACTTAACTGTCTCTCTCTCTTTCAAAATACTCAAGTGAAGAGTTAGTTTGAAAACTCCAGAAAGGTCAAGGGAGCAACGGTTAGAGCCAAAGAAAACGGGACACCAAACTCCGATTAAGATTGCCGAATCATTTTTCAGAAACTGAAGACTGCCCACGTTATACCAAATGTGTGCAAGACTGCTTGGTCATTGATACTCTCGAATTACTAGATGAGTCCAAGGAGACGTGAAACTGATGAGAGCATTTCGTAGCACTGCAAAGTTAGCAAGAACGCTCCCAGATTAGCCGGAGTTCAAATTGACAAAAGTCAGTTTGGATAAACCCACACTGTTCGCCATAATTTCTTCTTCTCAACTGATTTTGACCATGCCAAACTTACATATTTAATATGCATTCATAACAATCCTCAAGTAAAATTCGTTTGGTCTAATACTGCCAGCCACTATGCACAAATGAACATTTAATTAGGTGAATTTTGAGATGCTTCCAAAGATACTTCGTAAGAATTCACAATCGACTGAATAATTCCATTTTATCATGCACTGAGACAGCCGAGAAGGTCAAAGAGGCTCATTTGTAATAAAGCCATCACCACGGTCGACATGCATATATTTGCGGAGAAGAAACTCACATTTTAGGAACAAGATCCATCTGACAAACTCCGATTGAATCGTGGTCCCTAGCGTGTAACTGTCAAACAAGGAAAAACGAACATGGCCCTTTCTCAGTTGGGTAAGAAGCGCCAAAACCGCCAGCTGCGTTTGGTTGGAGTTTTTTAACACAGAAGATGCCCTAGTCAGGTTTCGACCCGATGCAGGAAAATCAATACGTCTCTTGACTTGTATTTGATGAACCCCATGACTGTTGCCAGTGGGATGAAGGCACACATCATTGACGTCAGATATCCGGTTAGTGATGGCTTGTAAATAGTTACAACGCTCTAAGATACCGAAAATGGCCCTTGAACAGCCTTTCTTAGGGGCAAAGGTTAGGGGGATGTGTATAATAGAGCCATCGTTTCTGATCGAACCTGATATGTTTTGACGCTCGAGGACTTCGGCGGCGATTCAAAATCCAGGTCAAACTATGAATCCAATTAGTCGAACTCCGGGCTGAAAGGTGCTATATAGTCAAAATCATGCACACGGGTTTTTCCTTAACTCCAAAATGGCATTATTTACCTCCTAGTTTTTCCTAAGTCATCGACCTCAGAACCATCCGCCATTCAATCACAGACTCATGATTGCCATCTTAGTGTTGTCAAACTAGACACTTCTAACCCAAATGGGCGATTGAATTAGTCTCACTGATTCAGATAAGGAAATGGAACACGCTGGATACCTACATTTCTTTCATATGATTGCGATGATTTAAGTATTAGAAAAACCATTTTTTAACAAGAGAAAATAACGACAGAACTTTGTCCGAATTAGTGGTGAATAAACCCTAAGACTCGCAATGCGTTGGGTATGCTATGCACAGACTCATTTGGCATTTATGTGAGTCCATACGGTGGAAACACTAATTTCATCCGCAGTGCAGCAATTTCCCCAATTTTCATTAATTTAGGGAAGCGTTATGTTCACTGGCCACCCTGACAAAAAGTCCAAGTGAATGCGAGTATCACCAATGCGTTAAAATAATTGTTTCATACTATATTTCTTACATGTATTGCCAATATGATGACGGCCATTAGGGAACTTTCGAAATATATATATACATATACTACTGGATGGAAGTTAGATTCCTTTTTCGTTTTGGAAATTAACCGCGATGTTGAGTAGATTGCGCTTCACTGATATGGAGAATGTTTTCCGCAACCTTATAAGCGTCAACACACAACGAAGATATCAGGTTGTTATAACAATAATCGATTTTAAAACTGCGCTTCTGTTTTGGCAAGCAACACGAAAAAACAATCATCCGGCCTTATCTCGTTAATAAAAGATTGACTGACTGCGCAGTTAGTTTATCGTTCAATCACAACGGTAAACTTTGTGGACTTTAGTCCTACGTTGTCAAAATTGCGAAAGTTTGGAGCACATGGTATATCTTCACGCTTCACTTACTGGTATTGGTTTATACAAGGATATTTCTTCTTCAACCGTGCTCATATTCTCGCCCGAGTGGATCAACGACAATCCAGTTTTCGTGTCAATACTAGATATTCCGAATCCATATTTGTCTAGCGTTCAACTTATTTCATTGTGGACTGGGTAACACATACAATGGGGAAATGACCTAGGCGGGGGTTGGCGTGGGAAAACGAATTCGCGAACAGCATGTCCAAACTCCACGATCTCATCCGTTGGACTATTAGTGGAAATCCTCCAAGGAAACTAAAACAGAGGTGAGTACAGTAAAGGTAAACATTGGAGTCAAAAATCACTACTAATTAAACAAAATAGGCTTGGGAAAGAAGGACCAGTAGCGATCACAATCCGCGGCAATTCATCCCTTCAATTTATCAAACTGAAAATGGTGAGGATCTGTTTCACGCCTTCGAAATAGCCCATTGCGCCACAGCGATACGCTGACCAGTTCGCTGCTAAAAGCTTCGTCTTATTGACAATTAAAAAATATAAGTTTAGTTCGACGAATTATAGCATTAGAAACAAACTTTGGTCCCGTAACAGATAAATTATAATTATTTAATCCCGCCATTTGGCTCTTGATCACTAGCTTCCAATAACAGCATCTTAAAAGGATCCATCAACTTTTCAAATAGATGCAAACAAGCATGCAATCGATATTTCTGGAAAATTTCCGCCAACTTGGATATTTCGTTCCGCTGTCATCTTGGTAGCCCATCTTCTGTTCATCGTCGAAGTAAAGATGTTTTTCCCCTACTTCTTTAACGACCTATCCGATCTGCGAAGCTTGTGTTACAATGCTCGCTCAACTGAACTTGTCTGAGTGGAGAAGCTGAGTTGCACCGTCGGACAAATCACTCTGCCTGAACTGAACATCAACTCGGGATGTAAGAAACGCCATAGAAGACGACGTTTTCAGCTCGCATTTGCTTATTTTATGAAGTGTGTCACCAAATTAGGGTGAAATCAGGCAAGAAAATCTCCATGCCGTTTCAAGATTTTACATGGCTTTATTCTTCAAAATTCGTTTCAATCGATGTTGGCAGACCACAAATGGATCACTGGCACGGTGTGTGTTTGCATTAAATTTGCTTTTGCAGATGCTCAGGCAGTTCATGCATAAGACTTCATCTAAAAAACAACCACGAGAGATGCAGCTAGGTGATGGAAGCAAACGAAGTCTGGCAGTAGGAATTGCAAGTGAGGCACTTTGAAAGACATCGAAAAATAGGTGGCGTAGTTAAATGTTTGTTCCCCAATTCAGCACACCGACTGTGCTGAGCCTTTGGACCTTTCTAGATAATGGGAGGGATGATCAAAACATCACAGTACCTTAAAAAGAAGTAATTGAGATGCAGGTCATGAGAGGCATCAGTGTTGCAAGCCTCCAAAGTAGTCTGCAATATTTTCACAACTATGCGCAATACCACGGCCATTTCGTAAATACGAACAACGGGAATTTTGGAAACTAATTTTCATTCTATCACTTCAAGTTAAATAGATTTATAATGAACAACTAGAAGAAGTAAAATGAAAAGTGTTACACCTTATTGCGTAACTCTATTCGTTTCAGGCTAGTATCAGTGTGTGCTGGTTCTCCAGCCGTGGCTCCCACATAGCCACTATCAAACATGGAAAGTCTGACTTGAAAACCGTGATGACATTCTGTTGCACGATACCATAGTGATAACCCTCATTTGATTTCGAAAATTGCAGAGAAATTGAAATCGAACCGAAGAAGATCCCATATTCATTTGTTCAGGCCATCTCGCTTACCGCTACAATTTCGTGTCAGCAAAATTTTGTTGTTTTCCTGTCGGATTTTTGGCTCCATCATGGACTGCTTTTGCAGCTACAATCTTCCGGAATAATTATTGTTTTTCAACATGGACTGGGATCACGCATTGCCGCATCTCAAAGATCTTCAAATCAAACCAGAAGAGATAATCGTACTGGCTGAGCACAAATCGCAAATGCACCCCGCCGGTCAGGATGCCCATTCAAGCATTGTTAAGTACCAACATCCGATCTCTTTTTGCGAAAATTTCGGATCTGTCCCTTCCATTTCAACCACCGATCCATGTTCACACTTGTGTCCTCTGTATACAAGAATCTTGGCTGAACCCGGATATGGTTGATTCACTCGCGTCGACAAACAGATTCCGAATCCACCGGCAGAACACAGTTTCGAACAAGAAGAAGACTGGGGGCTCGTGGAAACATACATAAGCTCCTTCTGGTCTACAAATTCCCAAATTATTTATACCTACTCACTAACTGGAACTGACTACCTCGTAATACAGTGTCATCCTAGGTTGGCCCGCCACACCGGTGCAATCATAACGAACATATATCACACCTCTTAGCTCACAGCACAACATCACAGCGCTTTCGATTCCTTTCCACCATTTACTGGTCCTCTTCTTTAGCATAGTATGCATATTATGGTAGGTGATTTCAATCAAACATCAACTCTACCATTGACTGTGTTTGATTTGACTGGCCTTCGTCTTTCTCCCAACAGAACCAACTCCACTTTGGATAGAGCTATTATCAATCACCCCGATTTTTTTCCACAAAACTACCTGCTCCCATCCTTACTAGTGATTATCGTCCGTTTCTGTTCAGGCATAATATCTAATCTCGGTCAGGCTTCCATTCTTTCAAGCAAGCAAATCAAATCCGAGTTCGCCTCCGTAACTTTTAATGCAACAAACTTACTGTTCTTCAAAAATCACTTTCATACGCATCCGATTGCTTCTCTATTTAACTTCTGCTCATTAACAATGCCAGACGGTCAACGCGATCTTTGATATATAGTGTCCCTCAGAAATACTATTCGTCTCAAAAGGCCGCATCTCCTCCGAGATATTGAAATGTCTAAGGAGACGCAGGGAGTACTGCTACAAATCCCGTAATAACTCGTGAGTATTGCATTTCCACCCTAGTAAGGGCTGAATTCAAACGTATGGACACCACATTCGCCAGCCATCTCTTGAGAGGTAACAAGAGCCGATATCTTCGCCAAGGCATTCAGCCGTTGTTGGGGAAGACGAAATACATTCGAAATGTTCAGCAGGTGTCGACAACGTTAACCAAGCATTCATCCATCCTTGTATTTATACCCCAGTCATATTTGGACAGGATGATGATATCACAGTTACAAGTTTTTCTAGGGCGGAAGTGCTCGAACTACTCTACACCACTAAAATTACCACAGGAGTTGGTCCTGACAGTCTGTCCTCAGCTACTTTAAGGAATGGTGCTGTGGCTCTGACGGATGCATTCACTTCTCTCATTAACTCATCATTAATCTCGTCTTCTATCTCTGACTGCTGCAGACCCATCATCATTATTTCCATCCCAAAATCTAACAGTTCTACTGCTTTGGCAAAACGTTTTCGCCACATCGCCTTAATATCTGGTCTTTTACTGACGGAGCGTGGTGCGCTTAAACGCTCGCGTCCTTCTACCAATCCTGACGACCCCATTCATTTGACTCGTAAATTTAACAGGACAGCCTTCAACGTTGTCGCCTGCCTCATTCACTAATTTTGTAAGTCAATAACCGCATCAGTGAAATCTGTGCGTTGCGCCTTTCTGGACTATTCTTCCGCATTTGATTCGGTCCCACGGTCTCTTCTGCTTCTCAAACTGTAAACTTGCCTGTCTGATTGCCTTTCATACACTCCAGAGTCAATATTTATAGGAACTCCATTTTCCCTTATTCGGCACCCATAATAATAAAACGTTAACTTGTTTCAACCCGTTTTCCGTGCAGCATGTCTTAGTATGCTTAAATCATTCCTTTGCGAATTTCTTTTTTCTCCCTTTTTCAGCGTCATTGGTGTAATCGTGTTCTTTTTTCACTACAGTTTTTGACCAAAATGCGACACTTTTTGTACGAAATTGTGCGCAGCTCAAAAGCCAATAACGAATACGAAGTGTTGTATGCTACTTAATAATACAGACAAGCCAAGTAGCAGAACGTATTATCAGGTGAAAATTTGCCACTGTGAAATATCAGCAGGTGTAGCAGTTGCAAGCGCACCGCAGCACTATTTCGACCTAATGTCATAAAATGAATTACAAATGAATAAGGGAAACTGTGGTCAGAATCAGTTAACATGGGGAAAGATTGTTCCACCTAAATGGATTCGAACTCCGGAGCTGTTAGCTCACAACGATGGAAACATTATTTCAAGAGATCTTTGTTTTGGGGTCCCTTCCGTTTGAGTGGTCTAGATGACTTTGGCTTATCGAGCAGTGTGTGATATTCATGGATGTATTCTTGTGGCTCGTCTGTTGATTATTGCTTGTTAATGGAATGGTTCGAAGATGGAGATGAAGATACACAACCTTGAAGCATCGCAGCTTTAATAAAGGTAACTGAATGGTGTCTCGTATTTCACCATCTGGTCCTCAAATAATGCAGTGAAATTGTGCATGTTTGTGGTAGTACAGAGAGTTACAACCAATACGATTTACGGACAGAAGGGTGCAATCATGTGACTTCCAAACAAAAGTCATGCTCATCATCGAAGATCCGTTTCAGTTTTCTGCAGCTACTAGTCAATTAGACTGAACTAAACCATTTTACCTCTGGATTCCTCGCTGCGCCTGATGGGGAAAGGGGGAAAGGGATCAGGATGTTTATTCAGACTGAATGGTTGGATGTAATGGCTCATGGAAGTACGAAACCAAGTTAATCGGAATCAGCTAAAGGTGACTTATTAAGAAAACATAAACGATTATTCACCGCCGCCAAACGGTTATTCGTTTAGAGTCAAAAAAGGATGTTTGAGGGAACAAATTTCACGGGATGACTCTATGACCAACTTACGGTGGTCCCCAAATCCATCATCAGAGAAGAAGTGTGTTGTGTGTCGTTGTCAAAAGCAAGCTTAAAGATTACGGTTTCAAGCACGGTGCGTAGGAGAATTAATGTGGCGTAGTAGACATCTCTGAGCACTACCTATCGCATTCGATTTCGATGAAGAAAATGGTGATCAGTAAAACCATTCCAAATGAGGGCAGACGTTTTACTTCGAGCTTCCCTACACCTAAAGTCCCGAATGATGCTGAAAACCAACAGTTTCCGTTCCCGGTTCAAAAACATAATTCGAAAAAATCAGATTACGTCCAATTTTTGGCCAGATGCAACAGGACTGGAGGTTTTATCAAATCTTATTTGGTCGAAGCTGTTTTTGTCTTTAGCTTAGATCGAGATTACTTTTTGTGCTTCTACGATATATGCTCAAGTCTGTTAACGCTCGATTCTTCCAATTACATCATTCCCACTGCAAGCAAAATCACGGATAACGGGTTGGAAGAATCGTGTAATCTTTATTTACTGACCATCTTCGGAAGATGCAGATGTACGTCAATGTTACTTGTGTTAAATTTGATCCAGTGAGTTTTCACTATCGGACACTAAGGCGATTAGACGTGCATTTTACCAGACGTTGTTTGGCCTAGAATAAATATTCAAAAAACATATCTCTCTGCTGGTAGCCCAGAACGTTTGCTGCATTCATGAACGCTTTTTAGTGGAGAAATTTTCTGGGTTTCTTTGAAGTGTATGTGAACTATGATGGTGGGTGTTTTATGTTTAACTGTCATCAATTGCTGATTCAATTTTGTTTGCCATGGGGTTGGAAGGGGTAACTGACATTTTGGTTGTTGAATGTATTGCGGAAGTTTGACCGATACAAATAAAAAACACCCAGAGGGGTAACACTATTTTACCATAAACTGATTTTTGATTTTATTCAGACAAACTAATCATGAAAAAGCTGTTTTGTCTATTAAGAATGATATATTTCACAATGAGGCTCGCAAATCATTTTGTTCTTACTGGAAGTAAACCAGCAAAACCAAAATTCCCGACAAAAAATTTCAGTGACTTTAAATCTTCCCGAGATCGCTGTGTAATAAATATGATGAAAATTTATGTTGTTAGTATTGCTATTAGCATTACTATGAGTATGAATACGTTTAACCTGCCCTTGGCCTAGAGCAAGGAAATTGCAATTAATGCGCAAACGTATATATGGTCCTTTGTTTTTGTATGCCTCCGTTGTAACCAATATAATATCAATCAAAGGCATTTATCTTATTCATCAGTTTGATGCAACTTTCAGCAGGATGTATGAAATGGATCGACCGTGGCATGCTAAGGAACTCAAGATGGACCGAGTGCAATGAACAACCATTTACAGTTACTTTCTTCTAATTATGATCCCGCCACTGTTTAATGCTTCCAGAAGCTGCCTACTACCACTATAAACCTGGCCTTTCATCAATTGGCTGGACATCGTAGCATTCGAATCGGGGACATCAATGTCTGAACAAGTCACGATTTTGTCAGCTTGTCTAAAGCCAGTCAAGTCTATGGAGTTTCTGAAGAAGACCTTTCAGCCCGGCATTGGGATTGTCTGCTGGTCAGCTGAGGTTGTCTCGTTGGTATCAATGACGAAAGTTAATAAATTAAGGGCCATTCTCAAAGGTTGCACTTTTTAACCATCAGCCTCGTACACGAAACCCACTGCTATCCATAAAGGTTACCAATGAAACAGGCATTACAACACTTTCAGGCAGTGTTGCTGAACTACTATTGGGAAAGTTCCAAGCACCTTCAAATAATGAAATTTAATTTTTATACGATGCTTCCCTGGTACTTTTACCTGATGGCGTAATCGTAACCACAAAATGGGGCTGAAATGCCACATTGGTGAACCACCGTATTGCAAGATCAACCACATGTAAGGGATTCGGTTTTCCTATCAAAACCTGTGAATAAGCGCTGATGAGAAGTATCATCCGTGCGACAAGGTTTTGAAATAACGCTAACGGCACATTAATTAAATCGCCGTAAACGCTCGTATGTTCTTTCCTAATATTTTTTTGCTGAAAAACCGCATCAAGTTCTCCATGGTTTCACAAATCAATGAACTACTTCACGAACACTCAGCTTCTTACAAAAAATTTGGGAACAAATCCGAATTTAAGAGGGTGGTTTTTGCATCGGGTGTGAATCGATACCATTGCACATCTACAAGGCAAAGTGTAATCGTCTTGTACGACCGAGGTGGATAGTAAGTGAGACTTTGTGGTTCAAACTTAAGGCCATTTCCCCCAGGGCTATTTCTCATTAGCCTTACACCGACTAGGATGAAAGCACACACGTTCTGAAAGTATAAATCCACTTACCATTAAACTTGTCAATTTATCACCAATGCGGTATTTAGTGGAAGGGCTTTCGAGGATTCAGGACTGAGACAAGAACGTTTCTGGCTAGTTCTGAACGATTCCAGATGTTGATGGTATTCATTCCCATGGCTCGTATTGATTTATAGGTCATGCTGTCTCTTGCTATGACGAATATTGCGTCACGCAGTTTGCTCTGGTTTCTGTTGATTGCGTTTCTCGATTCATCTTTGATTTTAAATTCGCAGAATTCTTCATGGTGATGATGAAACATATGGTCGCCTATAAGTTTCCTTGGAACATAATTGATCACAAAGGCGAACACACTTTTGGAAAGCGAGCCATAAGTGGCTGTGGGATATTTCTCCAGATACCACTTGCAAGAGGTTTTGCTGCTGGATATCAAATACGTAGTAGCGGCTATGCAAAACTTCAAAACCGATAGCAGGAATCACCTTAATGCATGAATAGTAGTCCTGTTCAGAATACAACAAACAACATCTCATTGGATTGGAGTAGAACACGAACAGGAACAACCTCAGTGGTGCGCTGTCACACGATAATTCCAGGAAGTTTTGTGGATTATCAGCGGGGGCATTCGTGGCTGCATTTAAAAATCACATTTTGCAGCAAGATGATATATGGCGCACCCATTCATCCCGCGAATCATCCATGAAGCCCGCAAAACCCAGTTGACTGACTGTGTTCAACCCATTTGTTGACTAACAAAAAATTCACTAGTCCCAAGAGTGGTAAATCTAAAACCCATTAAATTATAAGCCACTGTCGGACAGTACTGATTTGATCATTGTCCAGCATGTCTTAAGTGCATATATATATATATATTTATATATGATTTACAGTTTCTCTCTATACCGTGACATTCTGCCCTCAATCCTAAGGTTGTCTCAGCCCAACTGATAAAGAATTATCAACTAACCACATTGATATTTCTTCTTTGGACTCATCATCACCACATTCCTAACATCATAAATTATATTCTGGCAAAACACCAATTCGGAGTGTGTGAGTATAAGGATGTTTGGACGACACAGTACACAATACCTACACTTGAAGAGCGGCAATAATAGAGAAATAGGTGCTATGTTTCCATGGATATTTGTTCACCCATCCAGGCACCATTTACAATATATATATATATATATATATATATATATATATATATATATATTAGGATGTATATGCGTACCCGTTTCATCGAGCCGACACACACTGCAGTACACAGCACCCACGGAAACAAGGGCAATCTACGTTGTTTAGGTTATTTGCAGCGAATGGATATCCCAAACCTCAGGACCAAATGATGTAAGAAGTGTATCGAAAAATCGATGAGCTATGTATTGGTTTTAATTGTAAACATGATGTTAATAACACAGCGTTGTTGTGATATGTAATGCGCCAACATTTCGACTACCGGGGGTAGTCTTTCTCAAGGCAAGCTTTACAATCCTTGTAAAACTCTGCATTTCCGTTTTCTATTGTACACCCATGCAAACAGTTAATTCAGTGTCAAACCAGCCGATCAGCGTACTCTATGGGTTTACTTGCCCAGATTTTTCACTAAAATGATGCGACGTAGTTAAAAAGTAATTGTTGAACCCCTGAGAAATGAAAACATGCTCAGTCAGGAACATGAGAAAAGACGTCTTGCATGCTGCTAATTTATAGAGATTTAGTCATAAACGAATCTCAGTCATGACAAAAGTAGTCGTCATCATCACTTTTCAACGATAAACAGAGTAGCAAGCCCACTGACCGCTCCCTATTTCACGGATTTATACGTGGGACTAGAAAGAATTAATACGCAAGGTGGATAGGGAGTGGACCTACAAAATACTATGAATTTACTCCGTTCATAAAATGCTTCGTTATGCTTCAAAAACACTGAACTTAGTTTAATAGCAGGGAACGCTTTCTGCTTCCATTATTCTCTGCCCTGTTTCAAACAGTCAGTCGTAAGGCAAGCACCACGGGTGCATCAACTAGGAAGAGACCTGTGTGGTTGGGGTTTGTGAGCAATACACGCTTTGTTGTTAGTTTTTATCGGTTGGCTCACCTTGGCACATGTAGGGACAATATTGCATGATGCTGTAGGCAGAAGACAGCTGCTTAGTCCTTTTCCTACCTGTGATCGGGTTAGGCGATTCCTCCATCCAGTAGCTAATTCTCAGTGCATTTTGAATACATTCCAATGCTGATTAAATTTCTTTATTGACCGTAGTTCCTGTTGCGTTAGATCAATTCCTCCAGTAGTTATTTGAACGGTATTTACTTTTTTGAACTTCCCAATGCTTGCCAGTGGTCTTTCTGCGTTATCTGCACCTTAACTTGAGGTTTTAGTTGTTGGTAGTAAATTTTCTCCTCTGCTGCGTTTACCAGCTGACAAAAACTTGTCTGACGAGCTGACGTCTGCAAATCCTTTCTGCATTTTCAGCTAGTGTGATGTCAAGTTTTCAGGGGGAAGAAACAAGTCACTCATTATTCTCCGAAATATGCATTTTGTATCATTTCATAGCAATGGTTATGATTTTTTATGCAGTAATTGCTACACAGTTCGGCGAAATGTGCCCAAAGCCAGCTTTTACTGAGACAGTTTTTCTTTTCACTTTCTCTTGTATCTTTTTGGTCAGGCTAAACACACCAACACAATCCATTTACTTTTGTGTAAACGTCACCCCTAACGCTCCTGCGTGATCATGCATAATTCATTTAAACTGTATCCCCTCCTTTCCAAGTCTGTTCGAACTTTACTGGCTAGTAGGAAATACTAAGTAGCATGTTTTTGACAAATGGATGAATATTTGTAAAACTCATCGGTAAAATCAGCCGTGTTCGCGATTTTACGCTGCCCTTATCACAACCTATTTGTAATCTATTGGATTCCCCATTGTAAAAGGGTGCCAGGTGATCTTCTTTCTGATCCAAAATGGACTTAGACTTGCAGATACACTCACAGACTTGATCATACTTATAGTTAGGTTCCACATTTCTCACCGACAAATCCGTCTTATCTTTCTGCAATAATCTACATTCCAAGACGAATACAGCATGCGAAATGGCATCAGTTGTTCTCTTTCGTGTTCACTTAATATCACTGCAGGTCCCGTATACTTTCTACTTACAAACCAGTTTTATTTGACATCCTCTGATTCTACATGGCCACCATTTCACCCGGCTGGGGTAAGCACATACTTGAACTCTTCACGAACAGTTAGTTATTGCAGCATATAACTCGGAGGAATAGTTGCAAAAAATACCCGAAACCGAACCAGTGCTTGTTAGGTGTTATTAAGAAAGAAAATTCTTCGTCTGCCCTCTACATAATCTTCGAACAGTCCTCCAAATGTACATCTTAAACGCATTGCACTAGTAGACGGTTTCGAAACTTAAAAAATTGAGTTACTTCTTGCTTGAACTTGAATTGTATCCACACACGCAATCTATGAGTCCGTCATTGGTTTTCAATTAATTCTGCTTCACTTGCTATGCTAGACAGTTGTCACATTACTCTGTAGAACGTTTACTAACTGACATTTTCTGAATCTACCCTAATAAGTAGACGATAATCCTTCATTTGTAGACTACCACATTATTGACCAGTTTATTTGGGCGAGAATGTTTGCCAAGGTATATTTCCCTGAGTTAATCAGTTGATGGACCCATAGTGACAATCATTTTGTGTTCTTAGTCTGCTGGGAACGTATTCATCGTCCTGTTCCTCAAAAACCTTTTTGGTAAAACCATAGTGTAAATCCACTGTAAGGATTCGTCGAAATAGTAAACTTTTGTCGCGGGAATCAAATTAATGTGATTCTCATTAAATATAATACCAAAAGAGCTCTTTTTAGGGGGGAAATAGTCTCTGTTAATCCATTAACAGGTTGTTTGTATCAGTCAAAGAAAAGCCGCTTAACATGGTTGAAATGCTTAAACTTGGCATGTTGACTTGGCAGTCATTATACATCTGCACACGAAACCGACCACCCGTTAATTGCTCCAAACAGTTTATGCTTGTGCGCAGCTATGAGTTCAACGACCCAAAGTGATTGAAACGTTTTTTGCATCGAAACACTGTGGTACTTGGAATTTGTTAGGAGAATCGATCCCTAAAGGGAATCACATATTAGGTGCCGAAAAATAATAATGACAACACCATGTGGCGAATAAGACTGTTTGCATTTTATATTTGTGTCAAAAAATATGGCTAGCGAAAACTAATAGAAGCAATATTCGCAAATACACGTTCAGAAACAGATTTAAGCAATGAAAGTGGTCTAGATTAGAGGTTTTTCTTGCTGCCCCCATATTCTTGCTGATTTGCAATCATGTTTAGCTTGTTCCTACTGAACTTGTTTAAGGGCTTGCGAGAAAAATGTTCAACCTTTTATTTAACTGTAACGGTTAAC
Source organism: Fasciolopsis buskii (assembly GCA_008360955.1). Taxonomy (NCBI): domain Eukaryota; kingdom Metazoa; phylum Platyhelminthes; class Trematoda; order Plagiorchiida; family Fasciolidae; genus Fasciolopsis; species Fasciolopsis buskii. The sequence goes on along the minus strand of LUCM01007180.1, from coordinate 69,097 downwards.
ACGTTCTTGGCAGACATAGTGATTACTCAACATTTTGCCTACCCCGTGTAAAATTTATCAGCACATATAGGTCTACCGGGGATTCTCAAAATCAGTATATGAGGAAATTAAGTGACCGAGACGTCTAACGTCGTGTGTACATGTTTGGTTGTGATTAGCTCCTCTGAGTCCGTTTCTACAAGCTACTTGTAGGATATTTACAATTGGAGAAGAGAAAACGAATAGGATAAAACTCAATTATGATAGGATATAAGAATGTTTTGAAAGATGTGACCACACTTTATTCTATCAAGGCAATTATGTAAGTTGAAATTGGCAAGATTCGAATTCAGGCATGGTGACCACCAATTCTCCCGCTTAGTGAGGGCTCCACCGGCTTAGCTAAGAAGCCACAGTGAAAGATGTCTACACACTTTCTCTAAATGCCACCGGCTAACCATCCAAAGTACCAGTCTACCCGAATTTGATTAATATCAACAGAATTTTCTTTCCACGACTTCTGCTTGCATAATCGCATAAAGCACGGCTTTTTAAACTGAGTCTGAATCGAACTCACTTTTGCCATAGCAGATTATTTTATCAGAAACTGCCTATCATCCAACTTTCGTAGAACCTACTATCAAGCAACTGAGTTTTGCAGTTAAAAAGACATGTTAGTGGACGTAAGAATGGGACTAGGACAAACACAATGGAAAACAAACAGCATCAACGCACTCAAGAAAACCTTTGGCGGATGTCGACTGGTTAACGCCCTGGCAGGCACACATTGTCGGTTAGCAGGCATTTGAACATATGTTGGTAACTTTAATTTATTGGTCGACAAAGCCCCACAGAGGCTAGCAGCCTCGGGTTATGGTTTCGCAGAGTCACTTGGAGCGCTGATTCTGGGTGAATCTGGTGACCGAAGGTTATAAGGATATTTCAGGATCTCTCTATGTGTGTTCCCGCAACCATACTTGAACTTGTAAATTGCATGAGATATTTAGGTCGTGCGCCTTTGACGACTGCCTGTTGACATCTAGTTCCTTGGTTTTGTGAAATTCAGCGGACAATTAGGTGTGCTTTGGTGTACACTTGCGGTTTTGGTTAAATCGGCTGTATACATGATCACCCTTGAATAGTAGCGTGATTATGGCTCACTTTTCCCACTAAGTCGACTTGAGTTAATCTAGATCGGCCTCTTTTTTGAATATCGATAAAATTATTTGGGCATCCATTTGGCCTACGAATCTTCAGGAACTCTTCTTCCTTCTGCACTCGACATGTGCAACAGATATTCCGAGCAACATAAGAATGTATTTACGAAATCTCATTTGCAGCCGATTGGTGCGGAGCTGGAAAACTGAATGTAAGCCCTTCTAAGTTGCTCTGCGATGAACTGTCATTTACATTGTTTCATCTGCGGGTGTGGTCATCAGGATGTCTGCGAAGACCAGAACATCGGCATCCTTTCTTTTGTGTGCGGCGGAAAGATTTCGATCCATTTTGCATGGCTGATTGATAAATTCAACAAAGACTGTTGGCCCCCATTTTGTGCGTGCTCTGGAGTTAGCAGATCGGCTTTCGTAAAATAATTTTCTTTTTTTTGATACTGTTTATTTTCCATTGTTTTGTTCCTTGTCACAACGTAACGCAAATGTAGGTGCGGTACGTACCAGATTAGGAATACTGAAAGGAATAGTTCGATCTCACAACTCATCTTTTCTAACCATTCTATACAAATGGAGAATAAGCACCGGCACTCTCACCGTGATCGTGGCGTGCTGTGCAAAGATTCACTACTACGTTAAATTATTCTAGTTCCCTTTGGATAGCCGAGTAAATCCAAAATGGAACGAATATTAATACGAATGCAAAAAAAGGATAATAAAAAAACCATCATAATCACAAAACATCAGAGCCATCAGACGACCACCTGTTAACAAATTAACATTAAATATAGAGGGGCGTTTGCCTAATAACAGAAACGGTGGTAACAGTATTGCTGAACCCATACTTCCGTTAACCAAGGTGACTATACTCAAGGCATGCGGATCTGACACATCAAGCTAAATACTCAATCATTTACGAAAACCGTCCTCTGTTTGCTCAAGACCAAATATGACATTTCGTACAACACATTGAATTACGTGAAAATTATTCGGAATCATGTCAAAAGCAATCAGAAATATCACTCATATGACCTACTGAGTTCTCGTTTGCGTAGGTCTGAAACCCTATCCATCTCATAGAAACATTTTTGAGTATACACTAAATCTGATCTGATTATCTGCAGGTCGCTCTACAGTCTTTTACTATAAGTACACATTCAGGGTTTCTTGAAGGGGGGACGTGTTTTTATTCACTCTAGAATAATTCTGACAGAAATCCGGATGCTTTTCTTATACTTCCGAAATAACTTGATAAATGGTGAGGATAAGACTGAATCAACCGTTATTGTCCTATAAAGTCGCGGATCCATAATAAACATTAGATCTCAATGGAGTCCCTAAGGAAAGTATCATGGCGCGATCTCTCACATGCTTTTCGTCTGTCAGGCAAGAATGACCTTCAGCAAATAAACACAAGTTCCCAGAATATCAGTTTCCTTTGCGAACATCACGTTTCGCATACGGCGAGATGGGCTAAATTCTTCCAATACGAGAAACGGGTTTCCTTGAAATTCTTCCTCGTGGAATATGCGTACCAGTTACTCTCCTGTCAAGTGACTGTCATAGCCGCATACTGTTTGTGATTTTAACACCTAAGTGGTTTACAGAAAATTACAATTTTTGCTGAAGAAATCAGTCAGCAACCACATTTTCAACAGAAGAATGTCACGTGATCTTAAAGATCCTCAAATGATAGATATACATTTTTTATCAGAATAGTGCGACCTTGGAGCTAAACAATTTTCATCCAAGACAGACTGATGAGATATTTAGAAATGATCTTGGTTGACTGGTTCGATCCACTGATGTTTTTCAACACAAAAGAGAATATCAGATAGTACTTGGTAGAATAACGAAGCCTGATGGATAAGTTGCCCGTTCACGTTTTTAGACTCTATTCTCCACTGGTGTTGCGAGAAGGCGCATTTGTCCTTATGGGAGAACCAAAAGATATGCTAGGACTTTTCTCCGATCTTAGGACAATAGTTAGTTGTCTTTCTGGGATATCTTTAGGATAAATCTTATAGTCAAACACTTTGAAGTTTGGGTGACTTGAAAGCTTGCGGCGGAGATAGATTTCATGATATTTCACAATTTTAATTGCACAAACGCTCTTATCGAACGATGAAAGATAGAGTTCTAATAACTGTAAATTTGCCTGGACAACAGTTTGCGGACCTCCTTTAAAAATATGTTTGAATGCTTCCATGGGATGCTCCTGCGGGCAACACTTACTTCTTTTTCTTTATTTTCGCATCTGTTTTTTTTTTTAAATTTCGATTGCACAAATGATCCAGCAACGGATGCAAGAAGGATGTAACCACAATTCGTGTTAGGATGTCAAGATGCTGATCATTTATTCCACACCCGCATGATTTCAATGGTAAATTTCCGTATGTATAGTCATAAATTCTGATACTTATTGGTCACTCGCTACTGAGCTCGGGAACGTTCGACCTCCGTTAAGATTCTTCTGGGATAATTTGGCGCTAGAACCACTAATGGTGACAGGATAGCACAGTTGTGGAAGTAATTATATGAAGAATCACGAAATTTCGTCTGAAAAACGTATACACAATGTTCTATGGTCAGTTGACGCGGCAGCACGCTAAACAGTTTCCAGGATTTTCCCAATAAAAGGTGGACAATTTGGGTCTTGAAATAGACGCTTCTATCTGTTTAGCTACCCTTGGAATATTGTTTTCCACGGTTACCACAAACAATAACTGTATCTAAACCAATGAAATGAGAAGAATGGAATCTACAACGATGATCATAGTAGGTTGACTGAGGATATGAGGTAAACAGCTGAGTTTGTCGCCTTGTATTAATGTCCTAAGTAAACCTGTTCGCATAATGCAATATAAAAGCAAAATGAAAACTCTCGAACGGATAAAGTAAAGATATGATAAACCAAATTCACACTATCATCGGATGAATAACATCCAGCTGGTGGATACCCGGTAAACGGCTTTGCCGACGTGTAAAACCTAGCCTGCTCATTTGGTTTAAGATGGTTTTATGGGCAAATGGCTACCTTCAAAAAGGCAGTCACGATCTTGGGGAGAATTCACAATCAAGTGTTTATCATGCAAATTATGAGGTTCTGTACAACCAGCCGGTTGAAGCTAGAATATATAAATCAATCAATGGAGAAAGCTTTGAGATTTCTTCTTTTGCAGTTCGACACCCAAGACACGTGTCACCGTTTGAGCAAGATTGCAGGTTTTTCAAAATCTCATGGTGAGGAAATAACGCTTGCCTAATGAGTGCTTGTTGGATGCGTGCGCCGAACGTTACATATGAGCCGTGTATTTGATATAAGCAATGCCCAACGTATTGATATAATCTGAGTAGAATACTATAAGATGGACCTGCTAAGATCCGCAAGTTTGTAATGTTTCTGTTAAAAAGTGCACGAGTTAAATTTAAACAACTGGTTCTCATAGTTGGATTGATTTTACATTATTGGGGCCAACACATTTAACCACAGAAAACATGTTAGTCATAATCTTTCAGAGCAGCGGCGCGCTTCTGAGCCGTTTGAGAACATTTCTAATTGAATTCATCCAAAGGAAGGCCAAATCAACCGGCGATATTAGAGGCTTTGTTAACAGTTCGTGGTTGAGAATAGTACGTTCTTGTTGGAGCCCAAAAGCATTGAAAAATAAGATCCCCATGTATATGGTTCAAACTTCAACTCCAATAGAGTTTTTAGAATAGTTCGCACTTATTTGCACGTACCAATCCGTAGCATCTACACGTCCACAAAGCGAAAATTTCATGCCAGTAATGCTTATGATCTACTTCAGGACTATAGCATCCGTAGGCGCTTTAGTGCTAACAATATCATTAATTTCATTTCCACAGAGTCCCATTTTTGAACTCTACTGAGAAGACTCACTTTAAAAAGGGCAGTTCAAAACTTTTGGAGAAGTAAACTAAATACATAAAACTTATGAAGTTATGAAAGTTTGTGACCCCCTGAGTTTAGAATTAATCAACTGGGTTTATTGCCATGTACAACAACCACTGTGATTTCAAACCCTAAAGCAAGTGCATGACTTATCTTGCACAAGACGCTGGGCTATCAGTAGCTTGGGCACAAAGAAGGCTGATTGAAAATCAATTCTTTTTCAAGGGTTTCTGAACTCCCGATTAGCAAAATGGAATAATATCTTGGGAGCAAATGTTACCAGGTGTGATGTCACATGAATCACACACTGTCTTTAACCTTGGTAAATATGAAAGCCCCACCATTTTGTCTCCCATTTTCCAGTGAAAAATACTAATTTAAGCAGTATTGGCATGTTGGCATTCATCAGCTATGCCTTAGGATAAAACGGTATAATGTTTTTAAGAGTGTCAGCCGCAACTATACAAAAAATCAGCATGCCTACAAAATGATAAACACACTAAAACATGCATACTAAGCTGGTTCTCACGCAAAACCCACGGCTTATACTAAACTAAACGCCAAGGGGTACGGATGGATATGCTTATTTAAGTGTTCGCAATAGCATTTCACCTTAGATAATCCTAATTCAGAGCCTTATTGCTAACATGATCTGACGGCAGGCTAGAAGTATTTAATTAGCATATGAGCTGAATAATATTTTCTTTTGTTTTATTTTACGCAAATCTGAATGAAGATCAAGTGCCATCGAAACCACGGTAAAATAACTAGTACCTGAGAAGGGGAAGAGAAAAACGAGGTTGTTGTGCAGAGTTAGCCAGGCGTAACTGTCCCAGGCCCCTTCTACATGCCGTTGACCGTCCACCGTGATCCATGGTCTTTCTGTGGATGTTGGACCAACAAAGATGTGACCTAAGCAGCCTCAATCTGCACCCTTGACTGAAAGACTTGATTTACAAGGCGTCAGAGTGAAACGCAGCATTTGGAAGCCTTTGGAAATGGGTAACCGGTAGTCTGGTGTGATAGTATTACAAAAGGATTAGGAAATCCTCGTGCAGTTTTTTCCCGCATTTCAATTGTCCACTTGTCGCATTGCTCGGGTTAGTTAATTAACTAAATCTAACACCCACCAGAACAATGCAGAATACTGACCTCTTAATATGGGTAAGAATTTGACTTTTGTCGATTTTTGCATGCATTGGGCCTCTGAATGACATTCTTCCGGAATGGTTTCGCTAACACTGTTTGGTTAGGACACGGTCTCTACATGTTCCTTCGTCAACACCTGTCGTGATCACCTTTAATTTATTCTTATCTGACCTTTTGTACCGGCTAAAGACTCCCTGATTTGCTGTTCGACCTGATCTAATTGCCTAGCCCTGTGTATGGACCCTGCCACAAATTGAACTAAACCGTTAGTAATGTTTATCAGATTCTTTTGTGCAAGCAGACACAACTTACTTTTATTGACTTAGGAGTTCGACAGCAGCATTTTCGGGACATTCTATCTGGAGAGGTTTTTCAGATGTATCTAGTTTACGCTGCATTTGGATTACTTCTGATAAAGAGCAGAAATCCAACCGAAAGTTACAGCGCAGCAGGTGATTGAGAAATTCGGTGCATAGACCAGTTTCTTATTGACAGATAGAGGGCTAGGACCTTATTGATTGAATTACTGAGCGTCCTGTCGCAATGCTACCAAACGAGTTTTGTAATGTGCTCGCCAATCAGTAGAAACCGACCTCGTCCTCGCCACTGTCGCACTTTGTCATAAGCGATTTATTTTTTCAGCTAGATGTCTATTTATTCACTCCCGGTCACCGAAACGGAAATAGTTTCCATACTGTCAAAGTTGGAAACTCACCGGGTTACATGCAGCTCAGCTGCTTGTGCAAGCAAAAAAACCTTGTTAGAATGAGTAACCTCGTCTTCAAAAACTTCAAGGTATGAACAGGATTACTTCAACTTAGTCATGACCCACTAGCGACCGCAAATCCTAAGCAGACCCTATATTTACCGAAGTCATGCACCTTCCTGCAAGTCCGATGCAATCAAATTTGATTACTATCCTCTGGGTCAGGCTCAGTCAATTATCCGCATACATCTTCCATTCTGTCTAGTCGTGTTTTTTTTGGATAATCCGCTTCTTTCAACTACTTGGGCTTATGCGTCAAAGACTGAACTTTCACAAGTAGTCAAACGAACACGGAGTGATCGGGGTGGCTAAGTCAATCGGACACTAACGGCTTAAATGCAGTGGATCTTTCGATGGTTTCAAATCACAAAGTATTTAGCAACTGATTCCAAGCCGGGTTGATTAAGCCGAACCTTAAGTGATCGAAGACTGTTAACGCAGGATTTACCCTGTTCTCGCACTATCGCCTAACCTAGAGATGTCATGATTAAAAAGGCTCAGTCACGTACTCTGTCCGGAATCATTTGAGGCCAATTATCGTCGTTAAGTTGAAAAATGTATTATAGATATATATATATATATATATATATATATACTTATAAGGGGATTTGGAAAAGAGAGTAGCAGGTACGCATACCTGACGGGTGACAGTGACTGCGAAACAGGTCGTGTGCTTCCGGGCAAATTCTGTTGACGCATCCAGATACTACTCACTGATTCTATATATAAATATGTATATTCTGGGGCATTTTGCTTTTGTGCTTAAGGCTGACTCAGCCCAAATGACAAAGAATTAGGAACGAATCACAGTTGTGACTCTTCTGTGGACTCTTCGACGAAGTGCTTCCATGCACACTCCTGACGCCACAAACTCGATTCTGATTATATATATATATATATATATATATATATACTGATTTCCATGTCATTTTCGAATTGCGTCAAAACTATCCGAAAATGTAATTTACCTGGCCTATTGAGACCTTTCTTCCGTAGGTATGAGCTATAAAACTTCTTAAATAGGCATGTTCACGCAGAATTTGAGCTAAATATCTTTGCATTCCTCAACACTTTGCGAGCAGTTGTGCTCTTTTGGGATCGTGTTTAAAAGAGACATGTTCCTACCGATTACCAGATATTTTAGACAAATCACATTGGGTTTTACGTGATTACGAAATCACTCAGGAAGACGTTTAGTCACTTTTTTGGATGCTTTTGGGCTTGGGTAATTGGCTAAACACAACGAAAAATATACTACGAGAATAGGGCAGAAAATGTAAACGCGATAGCGTTAAGTGTAAATGGGTCGCACAGTCTTAAGAATGCTTCCATTTTGCGCGCCTGCACCGTTCGAGTACTTTGAATTGAATGATTCAGGTGACGAAGGGAATATCACAAGGGGGTCGCACTTATTCCTATGCCAAGATTCTTTCAACTGGTTGAGTTCTGGAACGTTAAATCTTCCTTCCTTAGGTAGCAAATGATACATCTTTTTCAGAAAAGGGGCAGCGATCAACAGAAAACCAACAAGAAGTCAATTGACTGGCGGTGAGGGGATTTGTACCCCCATTCTTTCCTCCTGAAGCCCAAGACTTCATCCGCTTGACCACCGCTAACCGCAGGGAGTCGGATGAGCAGATGTGTCTTGAATATTCATTAGGATGTGGAATTAGGAGGCATTTCAAGTGACTGGTTTACCACGGGTTCCGAAATTGAGGCTTGAGTAGGGAGAAACAATTCGTAGCCTTTCCAGTTTAATTTTGGCGACCATCATTTCAAGCACCATTTAAATGCAATTCAATAGGCAGAGATTCGTTGGAAGGATGGTGAGCATGGAACCAGTTTCAATTTTACAGAATTTCCTAATAGATTATGCAACCCAGGTTCTGAGTAGCAGGGAACGATCACCGGCGAACTCGGCACGAATACAAGCGAAAGAAGCAGTTTCGCCTTTTGCAAACACTGATCCAAAATGACGGCCATCTTTCTGCTTTATTTTTTGATTAAAGTATAGACTTTATAATTTGTTTAATTCTGGCCTACAGTTAGCTATGCCGCACCAAGTGACGTTTGCTGTCCACCAGCGGTAAACTGCACAGAAGGCCGGTATTATTGCTATGCGTAAAACCATTGTCTATTTATGCCCGTTTTACTGTGAGGCAAATTAAACATACACAGTCCGGATTGTTCCGCATATGCATGATTTCCTGGTGCTATGAGGAGCACCAGACCACATCTTCGGCTCTCTTCACTAGAGCAAATGAAAATTTCACTTTATTTTGTTCCGTTCCGTGTCCGTATTTTCAGTCGATCAGCAGTACTGATTGTGAAATGAGAAAAAGTTCAATTACATCTATAATCATTTCATTAGAAAATGAAAGGTCATACTAATCCCAATGTTACAGATAATTTCAGAAATTGATGAATTTGTGCTACGAAAATTCAGTGGATATATAATGCAAACCAATAAAATCAAAGTGTGCATTTTGGAGAAGAGCCTATTGGTTATCTTCGCACAGAACGGTTAGGTAAAATGAATATCTCAAGGATTTTTCTTGTGTCTCTTCCTACACATAACATTGCCGTGGTATATCTGTTTTTTAGCACCTGTCGGATTCCAGGAAATCAGTCTTTTCCGTCAATTACACTAACGGGTTGATTCGCTTTCATCCTCGAATACTTGTTCGCCTCTAGTGAGCTTCTTGGTTTAGCTTTGCTGACCTGTGGGTCTGGAAGCTGGGGAATAGGTTCGTCATTTTGGTTCGATTCACATGATTACCATGGAAACCTGCAATTAGTGTGCCCAATTACACTATAGCCGAAATTCTATCAGTGCGCGGATAGAAAATACGTTTGAACAAGTACATACCGTTACCATTTTGAACTTGTAATATTAGAACAAGCGTGGTCCTAAACAAACGATGTTGAATTACCCTGCGAAGTATAGTTGCTATAAGGTGATCATCTACACTAAATATTTGCTTCAATCCCTCTGGTTCATTGTCATGGAGTTATATATACCGGCTAACTTTGCAGCCTTAGATATCAAAATTCGGTTTTAAAATTTCACTTGGCACCATTACATTCAAAGGAGAGGGTTATCAGCTAACCAGAAAATTGAATTTTGTTCTAAACATTCTTTGTGTCTCGAAAATCCTATTTTAAAAAACGATGCGAAAAATCACCTTGTAGAAATGCTCAAGTTTACGATTGTCTAGCAATTCACGCTTTCATCATCGAGTGATACCATACATCCCAAAATTTTGTTGAGTAAACCCTACCTGAACTACGATGTAAACCCACTGTGAACATAAGGCGAATATGGAATGCAATGTGTCACTGTTATCACAAACAAAATGACATACAATGAAACTGAATTATTTCATGAAAACATTCAGTCTCTTACTACTAAGATGCACAAAGTAATCAAGCTCTGTAGGTCATATCCAAAGACTTCGTCATACTTAGGCTACCTGCAGAGAAGTCATCTATCAGTAGGGGTCGATCGTTGTGAGCTAACGGACAGTAACCGTGCAAATCAGTCACGGATAGGTGCAACACCATGTGGCGAAGTTCAACAAACCGTTCAGAGCCTGCCCGGTATCGTAATGGCCAAGGCGTTCGACTCAGAATCGTTCGCCCCGGGTTCGGGCGCGGTGGATATGCACTGCTGATTCCTAACAAGAATGAAACAGCTGCACAGTGCCTCCACGATTTTTTATGGTGAGTTGAGCGATGATATCACATGGTGAATTATTTCATGGAAACTGACAATCTTAACAGTCGTCAAATTAAGGCCAACGGTCTGCCCAACTTTGAAGTTTACAACACACGTTACATGGCTTACGTGAAGGTATTATGTAGAGAACGGGTTCATATTTTGCTAGCATAAAATAATGGAACGCAAACGAGGCAAACGGATAGGTTTTCAGTTTATTTAACAATCGTTGAGTGATATGAAGACAGTTTAGTAGTAAGCATTAAAGTATCTTTGCACAACTATGCCGCTCAGATTTCAGTTATAAGACGAAGCGTGATTTCGGGGAATAAAGTCTCGGTAGCCATTGAATCGATTTGAAATAGGGGGACGTATTTTCTGTTAGTAGATTCTATTTTATCAGTCAGTTGATTAATGCTTTCTGCTCGACAGGGGGTTCGTGAGATTATAACAGCGAACGAAACAAGGTGGAAATCAAATGAGGAGCCATACTAAAGAATCATTTTGCTGCATTTTTTGAGCTGACTTTCGAAAATTTTGTTTAATTTTATTAGTCAACCGAAAAATACAGAGGTAGGATAATGTTTCTGAACAACTGCAGGTCCCCGGAGGAGACTTAAGTGTTGTGCCGACCATCTGAGAAGTCCTGGAGAAAATCCCGGTTTTACTGGTTCATAACTAAAAGCTCATGGGACTGAGTAACTTGTTTTAATTCTGGACAAAGATGTATTTTGCATTAACCTTGTATTCAGTTGTCAGTCCCAAAAGAATACACACTCAGAAATCAACGATATATTTACTCACAACATGCATCAACGCCATCTTACTCAACTCTTCCCATTTTTTATACGGTTCCAATGTGAATTCAGAACCAGCGATATTTAAATATGATTTTGGAAAGTAGTGGCGTCCAAGCTCATTTTCGGTGTTTCACAACTGGCTAAATGGAGTACTCTTATGGGTTTCGGGTAGAATGATAGAAAAATAATAGTAATAGCAGATAATAGCGGGATGATGTGTCCACGTGGATATATGCAATCGGTGTCTTGATAAGTATGTCATAATTATCGTGCAGGTTTCACTGGACCACTAGTTACGTAATCCTATCTTGCATCGATGGTAAGGGTAGATTTAAAGGACTTATGCGTTGTTTCTAGGCCCATAGGGAGGCAATGTTCAGGTGGATCACGGTCGCTTTGGCCTGATTTGATTTTTGACACTGTTCGCTGGTCTTCCTCTAAAGATGTGGACGGGAAGAAAAGCTTCGTTGGTGTTGACTGGCTAGTCCGATTTTATCAGGTGTATGGTGACTGGCGTTTTTCTTTTCTTTATCACTCCTTTGTTTGTCCATTTCGTACGATGGTCCTTCATGCGTCCGAACAACCTTCTTGTGTTTCGATTCCCATAACTTGCCCAAAGGTGCAAGTACACACTAAGAGGATGAATTCATAGACAGCTTGTCTTTCGTCTGCCAAAGGGAAACTGATCAAGATGTGAACAAAATAAGTAGCTCAGCAACGAAATATTTATTCCTGGTTGCCACTGGAAGTGGTCTACTTAACATGTCTGCTACGGTGTCTTCTCTAAAAGGTAGGGATATGTATATGGCTTTCTTCGTAGGTGCTCGCAGATTGGGTTTATTTGTACTGATCTTCGTACTTTTGTCGATGAAACACTCAGGGTGCCCGTTCTGCAGATATGTTTCATCTAACCCTTATTCGTTCATCTTCATGTGTGTCTACGGTGCTTATCATAGGACTCTGTGTGTTAAACCGTGGATCAGGCTTCTTTTTTTTGATTTTTTGGGACAGAACAATGGCAGTATACGTGTCACCCTCTCTTTGTTTTCTTGTGGTAAATTGACCGGTGAATTCAATTATTTTGATAGCCTGATGAGAACATATCCAAGAATGGTAAACCGACTGGGGATTCCAGTTCTAGAGTAAATTTTGTCTTGATGAACTTCCTTGAAGTCCCGTAGTATGCCATCAGAATCTATGGTGCAATCAGATATGTGCATATATCGCCTGTCATTTTGCTCATCTATTCGGATAGTGAACTGCTTCCAATTATTCGCCATTACCATTACTTTCCGATCATTTTATCACAATACCTATAAAAGGTGTTGTATGTAGCCAATTGTGAAGCATCGAAAGCAAGCTTGTTTGCTAGCACGCTTTCTAATGTCTCAATAGAGAATTTTCAAATATGACTTTATCAGGTAAGGCTGGAAAGTATTAAGCCCCATTTGAGACAGGTCTGGTACATCAACTCAAGCTTGATTTGCCGACGTTCCCACTTCCTTTGCCTCAGGTGACTGAGACAAGATTATTTCCTGTTGGAATTAGTCTAAACTGTGCATTATTTTGTTTTCGTATTACAGCTACATTTTTCATCCCACACTTGACTTTGCTGCATATCGATTTGATAATTTATTGAATCACTTGTGGAGTAACTGCACTTTTCACTTCAGACTCCTTCCACACATATTCTTACTGCTCTCACAAGTATACAATAAACGTGAGAACCATAGGGATATCAAAGTCAAAGAGGAATGATTAAAATACAGGTATTGCCTAAACTCATGCAAAAAGCGTCAAATGAGCAATTTCTGCTGCAGAAACATGGAGAGGCAAATACTTGAACTCACATTCCTTGTATTCCGTTAAGACTGGCTGATCTTTCAGAAGAAGCACAGCATGCTTCGGAGTCATCCTTTGAGCAAATTCAGTCGGTATCCCATTTTGTCCACCATGTGTTTATCTCATCCATGACGCATCACGAGCTCGTTAGAAAGGACAAAGTGAAATTAATTCACAGTACGTAAGCACTTGTATTGTTAAAAATCCAGCATAAATAAACAGGGATTAATGATATTCCCAGCACTAACTTTCAGTAACATTTTGGTCATTTAGATGTGAGATCCAGGACCTCCAAGGTGAAAGTACTTTTGCTTCATGCTCTAAGAAGCTTCATAATTTCGAAGTCAGCGTTGATTGGATAAGTACATCCCTTAATTAACAGGCCACAAAATAAAACATGTTGGGTAGAACTAAAACTCGGGCTGAGGTAGGATTTTGAAAGAAGCATAACCACCATTAAAAATGTACTTTTAACCGAAAAACGTCAGATTAAATGAAAATCAACCTACTCTGGAAAACGCATTTAGCAAATTCTGGTAGAGTGAAACATGGAGCTTCTTGCGGACGCACGGAGTTTCCTAATACTGGATATTTTCTCGGGAGGAGAAGAGCATCTCCGTTACCACAACGACAAAATTACCCCATCAGGAGCGCATTCGCTTTTGATTCGCATGGGAGTAAACAAATTAGACGGAGATAATGAAGCTGGACAACTTTTTCGGGGAAATTCCCGCTGGAAATGCTCATTTTCGCTTTGCAGGTTAGCACACGCCACTCATTAATAAACGAACTGAACAGGTCCTTGGACTGAAACGTTCAACATCTGCTGTTGGACAAGCCAATTATATTGCCTGGTTTGTTATGCCATTATTTCATACCACATTTCTGGTGAGACTTGGAGCGTGTAAAACTACTTAGGTTTACCTGGACGACGGCGGATGAATTTTCAGTAATAAATTGAGAAAGGGTTAGGGAAAAGAGCTGCTGTCGTGAAATTTTAATATGAATAAAAGTTACTTTGCAGATAATTTTGGAAATGATTATTGTAATCATGAAGAACATGTTGTTGACATGGTTTATTCATTAAAATGATGTAATCGGTGGCCTTGTTTATTTTATAAAGATCGAAAAGCTTAACATAAAATTACAACTCAACCAATGTTTTGAAATCAGTTTCTAATCCTCTATATTGTGGTACCAAAAGATTTAACCGTTTCTTGTTCGCTGCTTCGCCATCGCGACAATAACACAATCGCGTGCTTGAATGACCTTGACTCAAGGCCATTTTTGGTGTTAATCAAGATCCGTCCCAAGCGAGAATTTTTCTATTCGTCCTTGACCAGTTAACGCAAAATACCCCAGTTACCAGAAAACTACCTTCAGCTCACGAATGCAGGCTTAACCGTGGGTAGAATACTCGATGAAACAAATGCCTCAGCTGGACAAGCAAGTTTGTTATCATTTTCGATAAATTGTAAGACGCTCCGAAAAACTGGGGTTTCATTTTTCGTGTTCGAACGCGTTTACCAGGACAGCCAATGTCGTCAATATTTGCCTGGGTTCATTACGAGCAACAAACAGGTTTAAAAAAGAAATCTGCAAAAATTTTTTATTGTTTCCTGACGCGTTTTCACACCTAGCAAGTACTAGAGCCTTAAGGATATTAACAGTGGAAATTTTTGAATGCATCATAATGGACGGTATTTTCCCATCCTGTGGAAAAAACGGGACTTAGCGTAACCCATTCGACTAATGACCACGGAAAATTTGTCATGTTTTCCCTCGAAGTTGCCAGTCACTGTTGGTTGCTATTAAGTATAGAATTGGAAAAACGCAACTCCATAATTATGATTAGTAACACATACACCCTCCAAGTGGAAAGCCCGAGTCTAAACCTAAGGTTGGTAGCACCACTGATAAACACTAATGAGCGGTTTCACTAAGCGAATTTCCATTGGCGCTCAGTTAAAAATTGTTTAAATGTACACATCTCACAACTACTTGGGAGTAACGTGTGGGATTGGTAATATTTGCTTTTTGCTGACTGACCTTCGGGTTCCACTCTCAGCGCACAAAAAACAGGTACACCGTTCATCCGTTCTATCGGAAAGCACCGAATTCGAGTTCTACTCTCAGTAGAGCTCACCAGTGGTGCATATGTCATTGCAACCATAGTATGAACCCACTTGTGTTACACATCACCCTCAGGTTGGGTCTGGTTTGATCAGAAGACGGGTCATTAGAGCTGACATAGATGTTCTCAGGCATTCCAGGAGGTTTCGGTGCAATAAGTGCAGCTTAAGTCGAAAGACACGCTCTCACACATCAGGATTATTAGAAATGTGATATGAATAGAAGAGAAACCGGTGCGATAGTTCCGGAAAGGATTTTGAAATAAAACCACTAAAATGAGAGAATTCATTGCGGTTTGGGAGATTTGTGAAAGGAATTTAGACACGCTAGATCGAAAATGGTATTGAAAATTAGATAGCTGTTTGCACTTTCGTTATTTTTTTGTTTATTTCATTTTTATCGGCAGGTAGCTTCAAGCATTTTCTCGAACGGTACTGGGAAAGGCGCGTAAAAACGTGTAGCTATCACCTTGAACGGGCGAACGAATGCAACATATTTGGCCACTTAGCAACCGACTGGAGTTTCATTACCCGAAGAACGGATGTGAAAGGACGCCCGCGTCAAAAAGTGCGAAGGAAGAAGTCTAGGTGCAAGTATAAAAATGAAATGCATCTGAAAATTGCTGGGTAGGGACTGAACATGTACCACTGATTGTAGCATTAACTATCCTGTCCAAGGCAATAACAATGGCTGCGCAATACTAAGTTGCTTACGTAGCACTGGCTTCAACAATCTGGTTGATATGGGTTCAGCGGTCATAAGAATCGTTTGCGCATTTCTTTGGAATCAATCCCCGATGTTGTCGGGACCGTCTTGAAGGCTCTTGTCGGATCAGTTCGATGTCCACTGTCGACCGATTTTTGTAGGATTGTGCTGTTCATCTTTTTTTACTGTAGCCTTGAGAAGGTAAACTGGAATTTCTAGAAGACCGCTCACTTAAGGCCATTGGAAGAACCGTCACCTGCACCTGCGTAAAAAGTGTCGAAGGCAAAGTTGTTTACAGTTAAATGTTTCGGGACTGCCTATGTTTCACATGTACCATTCCTTTTGTGTTAATTCCATGTTCCCGTAGTACACAGTTTATGGGAAGCATGCTGAGGCAACTATCCAAAAACGATGGTTGGACACATTGCAGCTTATCTACTCAAGGATACGTCCAAACGCCACCATCTTATCCAACTGACCACCGCCATAGTTGGTTATAATGTATATGCCATAGCAGAGGGACATAACATAGATTATGAAAACAAAATTACTCCAACGTGGATTCAAAACCTGCACTGAACGTAAATTTTCCTAGGCTCTGGTGATAAGCACCCACCCTACATGCATCAATCGGAACGACGGAGCAGAGATTTCGGAGATACGAAAAGCCCTAATATCTTTAAGAAACAAACATTACAAAGGTCACCACGCTAGTTGATCCCACAACCACGGGGACGCATGACGTGAAGGACAACTATTCTCTCACCCGACCCACAGTTCACAGTACGCAGATTCACAAACACATACAGACAACTAAACATCAGTTGGCATGTGAACATTCCCACAGTCATTTGATTGCAAAACTTGCCTTGAGAAAGACTACCCACGGTAGTCGAAACGTTGGCGCATTACCTATCACAACAACGTTGTGTTATTAACATTATATTCACAATTAAAACCAATACATGGCGCACCGATTTTTCGATAAACTCCTTACATCATTTGGTCCTGATATATTCATATGTATTTTGCATTTAGGCTTTAATAGATCTTTCAGCCAAATTCGTCACATTGTGTCGATGAACTGATAACAAAGCTAAAACTTAATTTAGGAGCAGCTTAAACTGCTATTTGAATACCGGCGTCAATAACCGAAAAGTAACCCATCTTAGCAGTTTTTAACCCATCAGTAAACTGATATTTTCCCATCCATCCGGCCGTTCAACAAATGAGCCTGGTTCTAAACCAATCCGCATTACTCACACAAAACACGGAGCCGCAGGTTGTGGAATTGAAGTTACAATAGCCAACCTATTATGAAACTGAATGACCGGATAGTCTATCTTGACTTACCTGACTCCATTTGTTCTCCACCTTGATTTAAAGTTTTGTCGGTGATTTGGAAATCCTCCCCTAGCACTGTGATCACAATCCAGTTCCCATCATTGTTCTGTCTTCACAAATCTACTGCCTTTATACACTTGCAACCAAACCAAAACCCCAAGTTCACGAAAACTGCGCTGTGAACCAGTGAGTAGTTTGAAATATCCACAATGAACGCAAACTTTTACATTTAACTTCATGATTCTTCGTCTTCTGATAGAAATCACAGAGCCAGAATATTACCAGGAAGGAATAGCGGTGTATCAATATCTGTTTCAATTAGCATTCATCTACTGAGAGGCAAACCACTAACAGAATTACCAAAGCGAACGGGTTAGGTTGGTTTAGTGCGTGCGCCCTTTGACTGGCTGCGCCACAATTCATTATTTCGTTATTTTCTTGTCGAATATTCGGTTCGATCATGCTCCCGGTCCGACACCACAAACGCACAGAATTCTTGTTGTTTAGAATTGTTTCTCAACAGGGACTGGGATCACGCATCGCCGAACCTGAAAGATCATATTCATCTGAAACAGCCAATCCTACTGGCTGCATTCAACGCTCTAGCATGCGACCTGCCGGTCAAGACGTCCATTCAAGCATTGTTAAGTACCAACATCCGTTCTCTTTTTTGCGAAAATGTCGGATCTGTCCCTTCCATTTCAACCACCGATCCATGTTCACACTTGTGTCCTCTGTATACAAGAATCTTGGCTGAACCAGGATATGGTTGATTCACTCGCGTCGACAAACAGATTCCGAATCCACCGGCAGAACACAGTTTCGAACAAGAAGAAGACTGGGGGCTCGTGGAAACATGCATAAGCTCCTTCTGGTCTACAAAGTCCCAAATTATTTATACCTACTCACTAACTGGAACTGACTACCTCGTAATACAGAGTCATCCTAGGTTGGCCCGCCACACCGGTGCAATCATAACGAACATATATCACACCTCTTAGCTCACAGCACAACATCACAGCGCTTTCGATTCCTTTCCACCATTTACTGGTCCTCTTTTTTAGCATAGTATGCATATTATGGTAGGTGATTTCAATCAAACATCAACTCTACCATTGACTGTGTTTGATTTGACTGGCCTTCGTCTTTCTCCCAACAGAACCAACTCCACTTTGGATAGAGCTATTATCAACCACCCCGATTTCTTTTCCACAAAACTACCTGCTCCCATCCTTACTAGTGATTATCGTCCGTTTCTGTTCAGGCATAATATCTAATCTTGGTCAGGCTTCCATTCTTTCAAGCAGGCNAATCAAATCCGAGTTCGCCTCCGTAAATTTTAATACAACAAACTTACTGTTCTTCAAAAATCACTTTCATACGCATCCGATTGCTTCTCTATTTAACTTCTGCTCATTAACAATGCCAGACGGTCAACGCGATCTTTGGTATATAGTGTCCCTCAGAAATACTATTCGTCTCAAAAGGCCGCATCTCCTCCGAGATATTGAAATGTCTAAGGAGACGCAGGGAGTACTGCTACAAATCCCGTAATAACTCGTGAGTATTGCATTTCCACCCTAGTAAGGGCTGAATTCAAACGTATGGACACCACATTCGCCAGCCATCTCTTGAGAGGTAACAAGAGCCGATATCTTCGCCAAGGCATTCAGCCGTTGTTGGGGAAGACGAAATACATTCGAAATGTTCAGCAGGTGTCGACAACGTTAACCAAGCATTCATCCATCCTTGTATTTATACCCCAGTCATATTTGGACAGGATGATGATATCACAGTTACAAGTTTTTCTAGGGCGGAAGTGCTCGAACTACTCTACACCACTAAAATTACCACAGGAGTTGGTCCTGACAGTCTGTCCTCAGCTACTTTAAGGAATGGTGCTGTGGCTCTGACGGATGCATTCACTTCTCTCATTAACTTATCATTAATCTCGTCTTCTATCTCTGACTGCTGCAGACCCATCATCATTATTTCCATCCCAAAATCTAACAGTTCTACTGCTTTGGCAAAACGTTTTCGCCACATCGCCTTAATATCTGGTCTTATACTGACGGAGCGTGGTGTGCTTAAACGCTCGCGTCCTTCTACCAATCCTGACGACCCCATTCATTTGACTCGTAAATTTAACAGGACAGCCTTCAACGTTGTCGCCTGCCTCATTCACCAATTTTGTAAGTCAATAACCGCATCAGTGAAATCTGTGCGTTGCGCCTTCCTGGACTATTCTTCCGCATTTGATTCGGTCCCACGGTCTTTTCTACTTCACAAAATGGAAACGTTTGGTTGTCGCAGACCTGTATTAGCATGGCTGACTGATTACTTTACTAACAGAACCTAGTGCACATGAATGGACGGCAAAACTTCATAACCATTGAGTACCAACTCAGGCGTGCTTCAGGGTACTGTTCCTTCACCGATTCTCTTCTCTACTTACATCGGCGACTCATCAACTAGCCCACCCTGTTATCACCTGTTAAAGTAAACGGGTAATGTTGCCCTCTCTCAAGCCGTTTCGAACAACGATGATTATCAAAGTTTTCCCAACAACCTATCTTCTGTTTACGATATCTCTGCACGAGCCGGTTTAAACCTCAACTTATCTGTTCCTTTTCTAACTCTCGATCACCCTACCCATCTGAAACGTCTCCCATCAAATCAAAAACACTTACCTGGGTAGATTCTGTGGAATAGCTAGGAGTTACTATTGATGAAAATATAAAGGTGACTTCCCAAATTTCTACCTGTGTAAAGAATCTCCGACGGCTCGCATTTCAACTCAGGATGCGTCAGCACTATAAGGTGAAACAAAGCACCATCTCCGGATTTGGATACCAAAGTGTTTCTCCAATCCATCTTTTTTGTACTCCTGTTATTTTTCCAGGTTTACTCAGAGAAGACCCTAAAATCCTTTGCCGGGGGCTATCAATTATTAGCCGTGTGTCTTTCATACCACTAACTGAGTTATCTTTCAATCTATGTGAGCATGTGGGAAATTTGCTCACAAAATTCTTTCAGATCCCACGTATCCTCTGCATAACGATCTTTCAAAGTGCTGCTCTTATATTTCTACACGATCCGCTTTTCGTTCCACACCCCCTAGAAACAAATATGTATGAAAATTTACTGTCCCATATTTAGCACGCATTTTGACAAACCGTGATTGTGTTTCAGCCGAATTCATGAGCAACTGACCGTAAAGTGCGCTTGTTATTCCTCGATGAGTTTTTTTTACATTTTTACAAGGTGATGAGTGTAGATTCCTTTTTCCTATTTTGTTTTTCACCTTCACATTTTTGACTGAAATGCGACATTATTTTTTGCAAGCATAAGCATATGCAATACAATAAGATAAAAAAGCTGCAATTCACCAATGTATATTACGTGGGCGATAACCGTTGGCACGGCAACTGGGCTCGACATATTCTCTTTAGCAAACGGGCGCCTTCTAGAGGGAAAAAGAAAATAAATGGAGCGTCGAAAGACAGGCTAGATGAGAATGCGTCACCGGTCAATCTGCTACCTGATTAAACCTACCAAGAAGTGGTCAGAAAAGTAACCGACTTTTACGAAAAACGCGGATTTCAGTTATTTTCTTGGAAAATTATTTTGCGTCAGTCGAGAGAAAAAATTCAGCTGCAGTTTACATAAGATTCCGTGTCACTTCACACAAGGTCATCCAAATCCGAGGGAAACATGATTTTTAAAGTAGCACTGTTTTACACAAAGTGCCTGTGACTGTGGACGATCAGTAAACGTAAATCAACAAATCAACCAGGTCAAATATAAAGACATGAGTTAATTTACAAGATTGTTTTCAAAACAGCCAGCTGGAAATGATGCAACCAGATAACACAATCGTTTGGCAGCTTTATATGATTGAAAACATTAACGTGAACTTCGATGTCGGAGCCCCTGGGTTCAAACACCATCACTTTCAATGTTACTCCAGCATACTTTGGACGAGGGGGATATTCATATAAACATTCTTCAGAAGATGCATTAAGGATCATTACAGTTAGTGCTGCTTTACTGCCCTGTTGACAGAAAACTGACGAAGGACTATAAGGGTGAATTTTAAGTACAACGACCAACATATGATAATTTATCCTTAAGAACAACACAGTGACAATAAACTCATACGTACTTTGCGAAGGGCTGTAGTTTCTTCCGCATCACAAAACAAAATCGGTTGGCTGTGGCAAGGGAAGCAAAGGCGGAAGAGCACATTTCGTGTTTTAAGTTCGATGGAACCAAGAGGACATCATACCGTTCTAGCGTCATTTCAAATAGGAGACAATGGACTAGTGTTCTTATGAATTGCAGTTGTCCATCAGGAGTGCACGACAGTTGTGTCTCGACAAATTCCAATTAACCATCAATTCATTTCACTGAAAGTTCTTAGCTGCAAAGCTTTGGCGAAACGGTATCTCATGCCTTGGTTTAAATTGGGGTTCCTACATAACTGGAAGTCTGTATAATTAAGAGTACACCAAAATTCATGGAAAGCAAGCAAAATACTATGACGCAGTCCTAAGGTTGAGCCACAATTGTGACCGTGGTTTCTTGAAAACGACTGAATTAGAGAGTTCACAGAACTCATGAACAGGCAATCATTAAAAGCTAAAAAAGTAGGGCAAAAATCAAATGGAACTTATGACATTGCCGTTAACAGTCTTCTCGTCAAAAGATAGTTAAATAAGCAAGTCGGAACTCAAAGTCTGAATACAAAAACCAAATCAGGTGAACGTGGAATTATATCTTTTTGAAACCAGGGTAACTGACCGCCCAATACACTGCTCCACGTTTTCAGCCGTCACATTAAACCTGCCCACATATTATCAGCTCTCAGGCCAAAGAAAATTCCAGAAGACTGACAAATACTGACTTCGGTAGATCAATTCATAACTGAATGAATTAATACAGTAACAATTAACCACCGGCAGTTAATATAATGATTCGCAGACCAGAGTGCATCATGACACTACGCTAACCCAATAATTGCTCGCCATTAACTGCGTTATGGCAACTTGTGCAATATGGTCCAATTCCTGCATCCAACACTTCATCTCCGCTCCGAGGAGCGGTGCTAACTCCTCTGATCTACTTCGTCAAATGAATACTAAGGAGACTAATTTATTGACTCAGCTGACAAAATACCACAGCTCCTCGCGCCAAGTAGTCATTTCGAGGCTCAATAGAATACTAAGTTTCACCGACGACCCATTATTAAACGTGCATATATTTGTCTACCTGACCGCACAAAATACTACGAAGATGTAGACTACTTAGTGTGGGAGCTTGCCGGACGCGAAAAATGAAAAAATCGAAAATTCGTGTATTAGGGTCAATATCGGAGAATAATAGCTTCAAAATATCACAGTTTCTTCCTCCCTGATTGGTAACAACGATCTTTTGCATATGCACTCCAATCAATCCACCTTATATTCTAAAATACCAAAGCATTTATTACACTTTCATCATCATCGTTCAGTGTTAAACAGCAAGGCAAGCCTCACTGACCGCCGCCTTTCCCCAATGTAACATATGTCTAAAGAAAGAGTGAACATCCAAGAGGAACAACGAACGGACATAGAAAGATGGGAAGAGATAAGCTGCTGTAGCAGGCGACATACAGAACACAGTTAAACTATGCAAACGCCCTTCTTCAGTCACGCTGATTCGATAGAAAATGACAACCAGATCGCCATTGTTCACGGTTCACTACCATATCCCTCACTGTCTCCAGTCAGCCAGTTGACAGGTACTTCGGACCCCAACCCCAAAACAGTGAGACATCTAATTCATTTAAGTTCTTTGTGCATTTTCTCATCCCACGTTGCCATGCCATCTGCTTATCTCTACGTGGCTAATTCCAATCCGTGGGAGTAATGCAAAATAGGGCACGGTATGGTAAACGAGTGTTCGCCACACGCAGCACGTGACCCAACCGGCGTAGTCTACTAAGTTTCATACGATGAAACAAGGTGTTCTGAGAGCCGGTACCTAGTACTAGATTCGTGACCGCCACATTACTCACCCGGTCACTCCATTCAATCCTAGCGATACTACGTCGACATTGGTGATCGAAAACCTCCAACGGACGAACATCTCCCACACGCATAATCCATGTCTCGCAACCATACAACATAACTGAGTGTACTGCGGCACAGTACACAGGACCTTTCAACTTCAATGAAATATCAGGCCGACGCCACAAGTGCTTCAGTCCAGCGTAAGCTGACGAGCCGTGGATATACGCGTATTTACCTCCACTACCGAGCTACCATCGTTCGACACGCAGCTACCAAGGTAAATAAAACTGTCTACAATCATTAGTTCCTCTCTGCTCAGCACCAAATTTGGCACTGCTGTCGTCCTGTCCTGCAACAGCACTTTGCACTTTGAAGGTGCAAAGCACATGCTAAACCGAGCGACCGATCTCGAGAGTCTATCCAGTGCCCGTTGTGCATGGTCCGCGAATTCGAACAGACAAACAACGTCATCTGTGTAATCTAAGTCGCACAGCTTCCCTCCATTTCCCAGTTCAACTCCTACATCTTGCAGACCTCCCAAAGCATCTTCCATCACCTTGTTCATGACGAAGTTGAACAGAAATGGAGAGATGGGACATTCTTGTCGAATGCTACTAGTCCGTTCGGATGAACTTGATGGTTCGCCGTATACCCTTAGCCTACCACAGGTATGCGAGTTCAATGCTCGCAACAAGTTCACGAACTCCGTTGGCATGCCCTTCCGGTGGAGAGCACTTAATGGTGCTGGTCGATCCGCAAAATCGAAAGCAATAGGATCGTAGGGCGGCGATGCGTGTGGCGCGTTTGAAGTATCTGTCGCAGAGTGAATATCTGGTCGATGCAACCTCGATCTGGACAAAATCCGACCTGCTCTTCTTGGGTGTATTCTCTCGCAAATCGGTGCCAAACGACCCACCTTTATCGAAGCTAACATCTTAGTAGCTATCGGCATTAAGCTAATCCCATGGTAATTGTTACAGTCACTCCGTATACCCTTCTTGAAGATGGACACAATCAGTGACTCGCCCCACGATAACGGAATACGCTCCTCGTTCCAAATATCACGAAGCAAGGAAGTAAGTGATTTCATCAGCACTTCTCCACCCAATTTGAAAAGAACTGGGGGAAGGTTGTCGGGACCGGCTGCTTTCCACCTCTTCAGAAGTCGAATATTCAACTGCACTTCAAATTCCGTTGGGGGATCCACAGACACCGAAGAATTCGCAGCTGCAGACGTCGGCCTAAATACGTTAGGGTGTGGCCCAGCTAAAGTGATCCTTGAAGTGTTCACCCTAAGGGTTCAGCCTTTGCTCTCTGCCAAAGATCAGCTCTCCATTCCTATCGCACACGACTTCACTAACCGAAGTTCGCCGACCGTCGCTGTAGTGTATACACATAAACAGTCTTTGACTATTAGCTGATACTGGCATAAGTTCCATCTCTTCGGCTACCTTAACCCGCCCGTTTTCATGGTCATTAGGGCTTATTGTCAATCAACGTGGCAGCCGTCGACGCATCTTATTCACTTCCTTGCAATTAGGGAGCTGACGTTTTTGCTCCATTAGACCCAGCGACCCTTGCGAGATCCAGTGTTTTTGATGAACGCTAGATCTAGGACCGCAGGCGAAATCTGTTGCCAAAGGCATCATTTGCTTGATGTGGTTACACTACCCGTCTACACTGCTGCTGGTCGAAGATCTTAGTTCCCCTGATAGTTTCTGTTCATAGTTGTTGCGAACAGCCGAATCACATAGACGTTCAATAGCCAATCGGGTTTGTGGCCTGCGTCGATGGCCGTTGAGCTGCAGCAAAAATCGCATTAAAACTAACGCATGGTCCGATTCGACGTACGTGGTCCAGTATGATCTACAGTTCTGGACAGAACCGCGCCAACGGTAGCTAACTGCAATATGGTCAATCTGACTCAAAGTACCTGTCGAGTTAGAGCGCCATGTCCAAGTGCGACGCGAACTGTGTCGGAAATTCGTACTAGATAGGAATAAATGATTATCTGCACAGAATTGGAGAAGTCTTTCTCCGTTGTCTGTTCGCTGTGCAGGCAAGGCGCATCGCCCACCTAAACAGGACTCCGATGCACTCAGTTTTCCAACTTGTGCATTAAAGTCACCTGCTACCATTACAATGTCAGAGCGTTTGCTCTTCCGATCAAGAGTGACGAGGTTATCGTAAAACTCGTCTTTTTCTGTCAGTGCTGCAGTCTGTTGGAATGTATGCCGAGATAACAAATAAACAACGCTTAACACTACTATCCTTTCGGACGCCGACTGATCCTTGCAGTCTCATGGCACACAAGCGACTGTTGACTGGGATCCAGTCTAGAAGGACTGCTTCAGCCTTCTCACTCAACACTATTCCTACACCACGTTGACCCNGTGAGTCCACTGTCAGAGCCAAACACGCCTGTTGGCCAGCCTTCATTAAAGTGCGCACATTGAAGGAACCGAGATTCAGAGGCTGACGAGGCTTGAGAAAATGTGAGCTAACAGACTGAAAACCACCTACTACACTACTTGACAATAAACCGTTGCGAGTATCGGGCGTGTTATCAATGGAGATACTATGGGTAGGCAGAAGAGGCAAATAGATTGGGTTGGAGACAAAAGAGACAGGTTGGAACAGGTTGAATAAAAGAGAGGGAACTCTGAGCAGTAGCATACTTATCACTACTACCCACCCCATCAACGCTCGATGCAATGGGCAGCGCGGTCCTGATTATCTTGCTCGACGACCGATGCAGTATGGAATTATTTGTAGGCGTGTAACTCATGGGGATTAATGGTCGGGTGTTGCCATGGAGTCCAGCCGCTAAACAGAAGAACGATTAGGGTTCTCAACCAAAGCCTTTGGTTCTGGCAAGAACCTGACCGCAAGGCAGCGGGGTACAGCTGAGTGGGCGCCCATCTACTTGGATCAATTAGTCTTCCACTCGTTTTCCCGACTGAGCTGCTAACGCAGATCAATCCCCGACTGGAAGGACCAGAAGATTACTTATTGCTTGATAATCTTAGGACAACATCCATGATGAGGAGCCGGGATTGCGCGTCAAGTGACGCTTCTTTTCATCCATATCAAGTTGGGACTAACTAATGGATAAACATACTAAGCCCGAAACATAATACACATTGAAAAATACTCTTGATCTTCATGATATTGGCGTGCACAACAGTAGGCTGCATAATGTTCAGAGATGGGTTTATCGGAGACCAATGCCTTTGGCTACTTGCATTACCAATGTTTCTTCTACATCCACTCAGTGCAACCGGGTGTGTCCAAGCCAAAAGTTGTTGGATTTCGTACGTTTTGATTAATGTTGTCAAGTTAAAGCAAATTAGAACCCGTACATTTATTACTTTCGGATTTTATTTAAATTCTGTTGATTTTCAAATGAATCTCACACTCTGGAAGCCTGTGGTCATAATCATTCACCTTGCTCACTTTGGCGTGAATTCCAGGCAGATAAAAGCAGCATGTTGTATGCTTGCAACTGAACAGCAAAAGTCGGATGCTTCAACGTAAACCTGATTGATACACAGAAACTAACTCATCCACAAAAACGCTGCATTGACCAGGTGACTGTCCAACCGAGGCAATCGACAGTGATGGATAGCATAAGATTTTTTGGCGGTCCCACCTTTCCATCACGGAATACTTCCGGAATAACAGCGCAGTTTGTTCGGAACAACTATCTGGCGGTTCAATTCTCCACTTCATATTGCAACTGACAGCACATAAGCATTCAGTATATTCTTTGCGTGGCTGACTGTTCTCTGAACTTAGCAATTGAGTATCCTGTGGGGGAACTAGTGGCATACTGATACACACGCCTTCCCACTGGAAATCCCGGATTCAAACCCTGGATGCGATGGAGGTCTCTAAAAGGAGCGAAACCCGAGTCTGATCTTTCCCGGATGTTAAGCTGACTGGGTGACCTGAGGTTTGTGCCTGAAAGCTGGAATTCGAAGGGCAGTCAGCTAAGCGTAGTAAACACCAGTCCGTTAGCTAATCACAAATATTTGTAAGCTCACGTTTTGTAACTCTGGAAAATTGATCAACAAAACAGCAGTTTCAGTATGAAGTTCTAGTTTGTCCCTCTATTAATTTATATATCCGAAAAGTATTCGCTATGGTCGAAATTGATTTCATTCATGAATATTCCGTAGCTTTTAATGGCGTGTATAATTCACAAAAGTCCAATCAGTAGTACTTGTTGTGAGTATTCCAAATATCTCAGTCGTTTTTGTGTATGGTTATACTCTGCTACCTGAAATGCATTGTCCATTGGGTTCTCCATTTAGCAAAAGTGGTTTCGATCAACAAAAATTCGAATGCTGTTATCTGGCCCTTCTGCGCGACTTCATTGCCAACGTCACTTTCCAATAAGCATTAGCTCTTGGTACGTAGGTATAAGTCTTTATGAACCAGCTCTTCTAGTCAGTGAACTGTAGAGTGTTCGGGATCTTTTTCTGATTCACTAGCTAGAAAATGCCGGCTAAACTGCATCTTATTTCGATGCAGACAAATAAACTCTGTTCAAAAGCCACAGTCAACACAACCTTCGAGTGTTTGATTACAACTGTATTTCCAGAAGGAGATATCCGCTGACATATTAGTGTCCGAAATCAACATTCTCGATTTCTCTTTATATAGGATAAGATGGGAAATGCGATTAAGGGAGCCAGACGGGCCTGAAAGAAAAATTCAAAAAGTCAATTTCGAATTTCATGAAGTTTGAATGAAGCACAGTAACTGGGTTACTTCATATGTGAACATGACTGCGAATGTACTTCCAGTCAGACTTCTGTAAAATCCCTTTTTCTGATAAGAGAAATCCTGCAGGTTTTGCCGAAACTTACGCAACCAGCATCACAATAACACTTTTCGTTCCATTATGGAACAGCATAGAGGAACAAACACTTGAGTTCGCACACGTTTTATTCAGCGCGAAGTCGTGAAGGTTTTAGACTTTAATCTATAGGTGTTGGTGTTGTTCGGCAAGAAGATATTCTAGAATTTCAGTCGATATCTCACTTTAACAAACGTCAATTTGACTTAACCATGACACATTACGAGCCCGCCGGCGAAATTTAGTCATAACAATTTTAATCACGTGCAGCATCGATGGACCCGCCATTGCCCCTCAGTATGTTTCTTGCTCATTTTGATTTGTCATCCGGCAACTCGAGTGGCGAATCGTATTTAACTCATGCGCCATATATTTTCAGAAGTCCGGCCTTAATATTCACAGCGCAAGTATATCATTGAATTATCAAACTAGGATATTTAACATTTCTTCTATAAAATCGGAATTCAAATTGAGGTTCTTTTATGCAAACCATACTGCGTAGCTAAGGATGCATCAGCTTGCTTGACTTGCATCCAGTAAGAATGAACGGATTCTATTCAAGATGATACTGTTAGTGAATTCTGGTCAAGTGCAACAAGTGTTTTCCTTCGGAAAAATATATCGTTTTCGTAGGATTCGGAAAGCATGTCCGTCACCTAAACGACAAAACTTCCTGTAGTCATTGTCTCTTCATTGATATTCCAAGCATTCAACTCATTTTCCGTTCTATTGGGACAACAGCGAAAGGAAATAATTGTATTAGTTTTAGTCCGCATTAGAGGAAACCACTTCTGTTGTACTTACCTCGACTCGTTTCTCGACGGGATTAGTTTGCGACATGGAAGTGGCTGGCATTTCTGATTCGTTTGGTATTTGTGTGTTGTGATCTCGTCTAGCTTAAAATCTTGGATATCCTCTACAAAATATTAAAATTGACCATTTATCAATGTAGACTGGTGTAGACATGAAGACCTTTCTAAAAAGGTCTATACAATTTTCATACTCCATTAAGGTTTCCCTTTTGATATTCAAATGACCTTGCTTCGACAACCAAGGCCCGTCATGTTTACCTACTTTTATGAGAGTCAACGAAAACATAATAAGACACAGCTGCAATTAATTTCATTACATTTACCGATGCCTATTTGAAATATCTCAGAATGTTAGCAAAAGCTTTGGAATGCACTAGAATTGGAACTAGTAGTAATATACAATCAATTCTCGTGAAAATGACGGCTCATCTAAGGTGCTACAAAATGGCTTAATCGGGGTCATTATACTGATTTACATCCAATTTTTGTTGGAAAGAACTGAGGCACTACTTAATAATTTGTCTTCGCACGGATAAATCTCTTGCAACCGCTTGATCTACTTATATTTCTCGGCTTGCAAACTTCATGTTCTAATCTGTCTTGGTTGGATTCGACGTACTGAGGCGAGTAATCATCCTGAACACATTTATAAGTGCATTACTTAATGTGCAGTTTCATTTTTCTAAATCGTTTCCAAATCTGAGCTAATAGTTTGTTCGTGTACGTATCAAAATCGGCTAATGGAAGTGATGTGTCAAGAGATCAGTTCAATCAGTTTGATTCTTGCGAACGACAAGAAATTTTTTGGTAGACATCACGATTTACCGAATACGACGCCTGCGAACAATGTGATTCTGGGTGTGGCAGCGCGATTTCTTGTTGGTTTGAGCATAAGTTGCTAAGGCTAATAAATTAATAGGAACAATAATGATGCTAACATATATCAAGTAATGATAGTTACAGTAACAATAACAATAATAAAATTGACAGTAATCATGAAGGTGAACTAAGATCGGATAAGGCAAAAGATGCTCAACCTATCAACACGCCCCAGCCGGTCATCCGGAATCAAATGCATACTTTTCATTTGAATCAATCGGAGAGGTTCAACTATGGTCAATCTTATTTGACGACTCGAGAAAGCCTGCTGAATTCAAATAGTGCGAGAGAAATTACTAGGTTCACATTTAACTGGAACTTTTTTATGAGGAAACTGAGGACTTCCGTACAAATTTGACTGTTAAATCAAAAATAGTAAAAAAAGCGTTTTGTTCAGAAGAATTCATTGATTAACATAAACACTACTTTTGCCTAGTCACAGCTTATCGGTTGCTACTCCAATATCATGTGGATAACTTCGCACACATTCTATTGAGCAGTTCAATTGCACGAGAGTACGTACCGGTAGTTGACACACTTTTTGGTTGTCTTCTTTGGTCTGGATTAACGGCACATACCAGCTTCTGCGATCTCTCGCGCTCCGCTCTCTACGCAACATTCTGACCGCACCGTGAATATCTACATTTTACTGACAAGTATGGACAAAAGGTATATTTACGACACAATATTTAAAATGTGATACGCATCACAGATATATGTAAAACATCCCAGAACTTACACTTCTATCAAGATGATCTCTTAATTATTTGCGATTATGAATCTATTCGTCTCAATCTTGCGCACAATGGGGCTTACTAAGTTAAGCAGCTTCTCAACGAGACCTCAAAACAACCAGTGAAATGAACAGGTGCTCGTGTCTCATGTTTCTGACTCACCTGTCGCGGTTGACCTCAGCGACGCAGAAAACAGCATTCCGAAGGAATCAAGGAATGGTTTATGGCGTAGGTTAGGATGTTACTTTTAACCGCAATAAGCTTCCCGTGCGTGACTTGTGAGAAAACATACTATGGGAATCTTCAATTTCGGATTATGATATTCCATGTAACAACTGTAACAAGGCATCCTCAAACAGGCGACATGAGCAAACGCCCGAAGTGTAAGGTGTAATCAGGCTTTCAAATAAACCATGAGAAATAAATAACCAGTAGAAAATTAATATATGCTCTAAAAGATTATCTACATGGGTTCCAGTTTGCACTGATCGATTGGTTGTTCGTTGGACAAAATTGCAGCCGGTGAGTTGAATGAAGTTTTGCCTAGAAGACTGTTCATACGGATCAGCAAAATTAGTAAATTCAGACCTGCGAATTCCTGAGATTCTGTGGTACATATTTAAACCGAGTTCGAACACACTATGCACGCGAATAACCATTCGTACCAGACTAAGACAATTCCTAAACGTAAATTTCAGTTTGTCTTGGCGAAAACAGAAGTGTATCATTGGAAGGGACGTGTATCAAATTTACGCCTTAGTAGCAAATTTTCTGTTGTTTAGGAGCACTTCTTACTAGTCTAGTAATGATTTTCGACCTCTGTGGTGATCGACATTTACAGGACTTGTCGAAACTTACGCAACAACCGTCATATGAGCAATTCCCTTTCCAGTAGGAGGCAGTCTAGGAAAGTAATTAGCACAATTTGTATTCCTTTAATTCAACAAGAATTGGCGAATCTTTTTGATAGTACATCGCATGAATTGCAGTTACTTGGTGAGCGAATAACTTCATGATACTTGGAGCTTCTGAAAACCTAGCAAGTAATAGATCCTTAAGGATATTGACACAGGAAATGTCTAAATACATCACAATCGGCAGCACCTGCATGTGTGTATATAAAACGACTGCCCCTGGAATAAGTGAAGTACAGTAAAGCTACTGCATTGTTCAAAAGAGTCAGTTCAGAACGATAGCTGCGATTCGATTTGTGCCAAAATGTTCAGTTTTTCAAAGTACCCAAAGATACGGCTATCGGAGTTGAAGCGCGGTAAATGGCCCAGTTGACTGCGACAAACGGTTCTGGATTTGCGCCGGAAGGCATGTAATATTAGTCCCAGAATCAGCATAGAAAGGCCAATTGAACCTTAACTGCAGATTCGCTCTCCTTTACAATTCAGCTGACGAAAGCCTTTGAGACAAGGTAATCGTAACAATCAAAACTTGACAAAGGTTAATGTCATTCGACAAATATAAACAACAGATGCGTAATGAGTTACGGTATATGGAGAAGAAATAATACAATGATCTGGTGATAAACGTGAGAATATTGTATAACCCATATTTTGATTACTGTGGGCGTCGAACTTGGGGTTCCACTTTAAATCGGATAATTCGGCAGGAAAAAATCGATAAGTTACAGTTCTACTAATCAAAGTCTGTTCCCCGTGTGTGTCAAAGTAGCAAAGCTGAAAAGTACCACCTTACTTCTAGCGTTTCGCGATGCGCACTGATGTAAGTTGGAATAGCTGGAAAGAAGTCCGTTGATCATTTTGTGGAACGAGCACACGAAACTATACCGATGAAATAAAATAGGTCAGTTGCTGTACATAGTCGGAATAATGGTTGCGCATTAGGCGATATTATGCGACCGACGACCGGGATTACAATAACTCACTGGCCACAAAATTCTGCTGGTACGTGCAAGACTACTAAATCAACCCCGGCTTGCAGCGCGTACAGTAAATTACGACGGACGTTCAACTACTAAAAAACCCAGACTTTGTTGTGAGGAAATAATAGTTTAATCGGCATTGTGCCGGAGTCTAATGGAGCTGTCTCCTCGGTTATCAATGATTGCGCGACGGGGGATCGTGCCATACAATTTGCGATCAATATACAGGCATGAATGTAAACCCAATCTTGCCCAGACAGTGACCAAGTTAAGAATGCAAGACCAGATTGAGACTGCGTTATCCCATTGGCTACCAGCGGCCAGCCGATGCAGTGGCGCGATCAGAAAGCAAAAACGCAGATACGCAAACTGAGAAAGGTTATGTCGTGATCCGTGTTAACCAATTAGGATGAGTGGCCCAGTTTGAACATGAAAACAGCATGAAACAAGCGGGTAAAATGCAACAAACAAGATGGACCAATCAAGTCGCGATCCGGACAACCGCTGAAATAATGGCAGTGGTACAGCCGCAAGTAAGCAAGCAAACTAATCCATACAATATGCGGCTTTCACCTGATAAATGAAATTTTGTGCCGGTTGACGTTGATTGTTCCCATGTGAGCTAGTGGAGGTGGATGATGGCGATCGGGAGCTAGGATTAGCTCACTGGTGAGCAAAGACAGGAACGGAGATTCGCCGGTACTTAACACTCGTACTATCCAAACAATATAAAATTATTTTAAAAAAATCGGTTGACTCGTGTCAGACTGGAGAATATACGGGCCTAGCTGTCTAACAGCATGCAAAGGGCACATGACTGGGAGTTCTCCGGTCTTCAGGAGTGACGGTAACAGTGTGAACACCCACCAAATAAACGGCAACTTCATCAAACTGATATTCCATATTGCTCAATTAAAATGAAATCGCAAATGAGTAACAAAACCGAAAACCTAAGCGAAAGAAAATGCACATTCAAATTGCGAAAATTCGAGGTTTATTATATTAACAATAAAGTACCATGTGCCCAAACCAGCTCAAAGTAAGAAGTTACACGTCACGGAATAAGGGATGGTGGAACAAATGGGAGCATCGTTGAACACATTCGTGTTCATGAACAACTGAGAAAAAAGCGGAAAAAAGATATGGAGCACATGAACTGCATCCGGGATCCTATTCAATCAGATAATTATGAAATGAATAACGTACAAAGTGGAGCGGAAGGGTATGAGACAGAAAATTCACTAAGTATTAGGTGGGACCAGGCTGAAGAATGGACGTTCGAAACAACTCAGAAATGGTTGGCAAATGCGTGGAAAGCAAAGCCCGTGGAGAAATAAGTTATAGGAAAGGTACGTACCGGACCGGATAAGATCATTCATGGGGACCAAAGAACATCAAGTCAGCAGGGAAAGAGCAGGTGAATCGTAGGAATGAGTGAGCGAATGAAGTTTTGTAATCTGGAATCAGTGAGGGAGCGCAAGGCACTCGTCTAAAAAAGACGTCGATCACGATGAAGGGTTAATTGACAAATGTGGATAGACTGAATGATATTGCTTACCAGTGTAAGCTGAATGCAAGGAGCTTGACTAAAATCGTACAGCAGTGGCAGCATTAACAACAGAACACCGGTGTACGGCACATATCAGCAAGCTCTAAAAACACTTTATGAATAAGTGTAACGAATAGACTCGTTAATGAGAAAAAAGAATCAAAGACCTAGGGACACCATACGGCTGCCTGATAAAGGTGGACGATTCGCAAAACGGCAAATGCGAAGGGGGAAGGTGATGTGCAGAAAAAAAACTGTACATTGAACATTGTTTTCGGACGGCAATCACGAGCATTCTGAAACAGAATTGCAAGTAGCAAGATTATATTAGTTGGTCAAATGTCTTGGTTAAGTATTCCGAATTCCAAGTTTTTAGAATAAGAATCCAGACAAAAATAAAACATGCATCTAGGTTCATCATGATTTAGGTCACCGTCATGTTAATCGAAACCTAGAAAACACAACAACTATACAAGAGATTTGAAAAACTGCTTAGTTTCTTAATGATTGATTAACCATAATGTTATCCACTGAGGCTACACTAACCTCTTGTTTCATCCTCATACTACGAATCACAACACACAATCGCACGGGCACCAGCTCTCTCGCTCGCTCTGCTTACTCTTGGAACAAAAAGGAATTAGTCAAACCCGGTAACAGTCGCGGCCGGTATGCAAAGTTCACTAGTCTTTGTTTTGCTTTACTTTTGACAGAACTTCAAAGCTCCCCCTTGTCAGACACAATTTACCCTCGTCCACTAAAATCCATTCCCACTCTTTTCTACATTTGGTCCATCAATTGGTTGCAACGCTCAAACTGCAAAACCTTTATTTTCAAGGGTAAACTTCCATCGTCTAGGTTAAAGCTCGGTCTTTCTTCGCTTTTTCATTACTTGTAAACCATAAAACAGATAGTGATCAATCTCTCACCTTTGATCTCCAATTTGTAAGCGCTGAGCATTTCTTAATGACAGCCCCCCACTGTCGTGTCAATATCTTAGGAGATTTTAACGTTAAACCACGGGAATCGCTCTCTCGGGCGTGAAGACGAATAACAGTTTTCTCCGAATAGTTTTCCTCCGCACAAGCATTCGAGATCGCGTCAGTAACTGAACCTAGTTCCAATTCGGTCTCCTGTCTCGTCTCAGACATATCAACCTGGGTCTTCGGGAAAGCGATTTTTCTCCTCCGCAAGTCTTACCCGTCGCGACCCTCTACTCTCCTAAGGAGACATTTTTGACGACAATTAGGACGGAGAAATATCGGTGAAGTGACTAGGACTTCAATTCAGAAGCTCCCATAAGGATATTCAATGTGACTGGCACTATTTCTAAAAATGCAATTCATCCTATTACACGTTTCTTCCATTGGCAGAGCTCGCAAAAATAGGAATGAACGAATGTTTCGCTGACTCGGCTGCTCTCTTTCAAATCCACCCGGCAGTTGAATACTACAGCCAAGTCAAATGAGGTATCCGGATACGGCATACGCTCAGCAAACTCGAAACGCAAACATCTTTTCAAAACCAAAGTAATCCGGCTACAACTAAATTCCAAAATGACGTCAAATGAGTGCTAACAAATTAGCCAGTAATCAGTGTGACTGCCAAGATCGCCAGAAGAGAACGAGTTTCCGGGCTTCAAAGTTCGAATGACTAATGATAGGAATTTGTTAGTTGACCCTCTCCTGTGCCCATAAGACCTAGCGGAGCTTTATGTGGTTCTGTGCCACGCCCAGGTTCAGGATCAAGACTGCCGTCCCCCCACCCCCGTATATATATATATATATATATATATATATATATATATATATATATATATATATATATATATATATATATATATATCCAATCAAGTGGATTTAGCTGGTTTATCTTACGCAACAAACCGTGCGGATATCTTCGAATACAGCTGAGTTTCAATCCGTGGAAACGTACCTTAAAACGACAAATAAATTGCGTGTATTAGGACGGCGACGGCCAATGCCTAACGGTAACTGGTCTAGCATCGCGCTCTCAGCCGTCTCTATGAGCGCAAAGTCAACGCCAACAAGACCAGAATTAGGAAGCTTAGGATTCAGAGAAAGACGCAGATGAAAGTTAACGGAAGATTTATGGAATATTCTAGATTGAGAGAAACCAGTATCACCCGAGAGTTGTTCAGCTAATGAGCAAAGGTGCGCAACCAGTGGTGGATGTGAGCTAACTATATAATGCGTTCGTTCGATAATCCGTCGGGAGCTTGCCCAGTTGACTTAACGCCAAAGACAGTCGACTCACAGTCATGAGTTCGTGCCTCGCTTCCAACACAAGGAGCATGCACTGCGAGAGATGAAACAGTTCGCAAAGCGATTCCACGAAATTTAACAAATAGATGAGTGTTGGCGAAGTAAGACGCACTGAACCTTCGGAATATTATATGATTGCAACGGATAGATTACATAGATGGTTACGGTCATACGTTTATGAGCTAGATACGAAATTTTGCACGGAATTGTGGGTAGTTCGAGGGGCATGGAGGAAGAAGGGGAGAAGTTGGTGAAGCTTCGAATGGTGCACAAAGAAGGAAGCAATGAGTCGTCATTCGAGAAAGCATGATCTTTTCTATATTGCTTCAGAGTTATGTCGAAAATAATCGAAACTGGATAAGAACATGTCCTTCGTTCCCAAGACTACATCATCTACTCGCAGACACCGGAGCAATGACTAAATAATTAGGTCTAATTTACGGACTAGTTACAAACATGTCCTTATAAGGCGGACCAGGCTTCAGACCCATGGGAACGAGATTTCAATGAGGCAATTGAATGACATTACCCATTAGGTTTGACATCATTCTGAAATAGTGTGGGGAAACCCATAGTTTGGAAGAATAGAGTTCTCGACGAATGCTGGAATGGAACTGAATGGACGTTGTTCCCAGTGTGAGTGTCGAGTTGGAGAGAACAGAACTTGAGTTAACACCCGTCATGATCGATTCCAGTGTGCTTCTATTTTATCTAGCTGATGGGTTCAGAATGTGACTGCTTATTATACAACGAACTTGTGGTCTTCGCACAGTCAAGCTTTATCTGAGACGGCCGCGCTGTTCCGAAAGAATCGGCGACCATCTGATCGGTCTGTACGAAAGAGAGAACGCTTTCCAGACGAAAAGCTACCAAGCCTTAGATACTGTAGGCATATGTCCGTAGTCGTTCATTCGGTCAACGTAAGGTCAATTTACTCATGAAAAACCACTTGATGATCATTCCTATATCGAAATCTTCCGCCACGTAATACTGTATCACAACAACTACATGCATATGCAATAAAGGTAACATGTTAAAGGGTATTCGGAAGTAACATGATCACGCCAATAACAAACGGCACTGGAAGATTTCTAAATTGCTTTAGAAGTGGGAAAATTTCAGGATTTACTCATGTTCTGTGCATTTATTATGACACTCCCGGGAAGTTTTACGATGCTCATTTGATTCCGCTGGGCAATACCATCAATAAGCATTCAACCGTCGGATGACATGTGGAGGTTGGATCAATTACTGCGGTACTTCCGAGTTTGAACTTTGTGTTCACTTTGTTCACATTGATTGACAAAAAGATCATCCTCTGCCCACTTCGATGAGATATAACGAGTGACTACTGTCCCGAATTTCAGTAGCTCAACTTTGAACGCCGTTAGTCAAAAGAGGAACCAAGAGGCTGAATTTTTTAAGTACCTCAGACTAACCTCCCGTTGGTGCAGTAAGAAAAGTCGACAACGGACGGTACACAGTAAGCTCGTAGGTGGAAGACTTATCGAAAGACAGTTCAAAAGCGTTTTATTCACCGAGAAAAATGTTGCACTCAGTAACATGTGAACAGGTCTAACAAATAGCTTGATCTGAGATAAATTTATAACTCCTTGGTTTCAGTTGTTGTTCCAGCTCCAGCTTACACCATATTCAGACTGTTTTCAGTTTGTTTTCGTTACCGTATAAGGAAAGATACGGAAGTTTCCACTATCATTTCCATTATAAGGTAGAAGTTAAAAGGAACAACCTTGATAAACACCACTGAGCTCGGGTGAAACATCCCCGCCTGAATTCGGCTTCGGTTATTCGCATACGACAGGATAAATGAAACGAATGTTCATGATGCATCATTCAGTGAAAGGCAGTTCTAGAGAACTGCATGGTCAACTGAATCGAACGTCGCTTACAGGTCAGAGAAGATAGGGATCATAGGCTCACGGAAGATGCATCTGTAATCTAGTATTAGCCCAGAGTAAAGATTTGGTCAATACAATTCGGACCGCACGCACACAATTCACAGGCAAGCACTTTGGATGCGACGTCTGCCAAATTAATTTTGCATGAGGACCCACTACCCTCTGTTGTTAACCAGTACAATCAACGATTGACACCAGTACTTAGAAGTACCCCCTTGATCAGCTTTATCCCAAGTTTTGTTAACTCCGATATCAACGCTTCGCCATCGCCATTAATAAGAACGGGGGAAGCCTATTTGTACCAGCTGCCTTATGTATTTCCCGAAAATATATCTCGCTGATGATCTCTGTGCCTCATAGAGGGCTGCTGTCTACTTGATTTTACAGGCACCAATGAAAGGTCGATTGTGGCAGTACGCCAACTAATCTACCCCTAAGGTGTTCTCTCCAGCGCTTTAACCGGCCAGATTCCTCGATCGCCTGGTTTACAACTGGCTTTCGTAAAGCAGTCCATCTAATCAGTCAGCTAGGATTGCAACCATCGCCGAAAGTAGCGGTCTTTTGCATTTTCCTACACTTTCTCGACCACCATTGTTCGCAGCCATTTCTCAGGGACTTGATCAGTTGACTTCTCAAGGATTTCCGTATCTTTGATTATCCAGAGGTGTATAAGATACCTGATGGTGATAGAACTTCTAGGTTGATAGTTTGTTCCCCCGAAAGTACTTCTATTTCTTCGTCGCCCATCAGATACTCAGGTTTAGCCGGTGGTTCCGAGAAGTCGAAGTATACATCAGCGACCATACCCCATCAAACTGCTCGACAAGCGGGCTAAAACAAGTTGAGGGTAACTAAAGTTCAAAGTCTCGGTTAGATGGTGTTCAGTTTGTGAAGATAATTACCCCAGAGAAATCGAGTGAGACCTACTATATGATCCAACGGCTGTAAAGGAAATCTCTCGCAGTGTCACGGCCGCATTGGTCCCTCAATTGAGTGGCGTACGAGCTCCCGAGGGAAAACACCGGCAACCATGCACCAACAAGTTGCTGCCTTGCAGCTTGTACTTGGTAGTACAAAGGCTAAAAAAGCCGAATGACCCTGGGAACAACTCAGGTACCTTCAAACAGTAATATATATATATATATATAATATGCACACATATGCCGACTGTCGCATCAACAACAACACCAAACTATCGGCTAGCGAATTACCTATTCCGTCTCCTACGTCCATGCCTACCACAGGACCAAAACGACACGAAGAGTACTGCCAAATTTCTGGGGCAAATAAAAGACCTCAAGTTAGAAGCGAACGAAGCTATGGTCTCATTCGACGTCACGTCACTGTTCACAAATATTCCAAGGCAAATGGCATTGGACAGCATCCGCCGGATTATGGAGAAGGACTCCAACTTATCAGATAGAACAGGGATCTCTACGGACGATATAATGAATTCGAAAGAATTGTGCATGGAAACATACCTACAGTTCAATGGGTGGGTATATAAACAAATAAGAGGAACGCCCATGGGATCACCACTATCAGGCTTGTTAGCTGACGCAACTATGAAACATTTCGAGACAAAAGCATTCGAAACAAACCGCCCACGCTTATGGATCAGATATGTTGATGATACATTTGTTGTGTTAGAAAAAACAGAAATGGACCGATTTCACCAAAACCTAAACACGATAGTGCCCAGCATCAAATTCACCAAGGAGGAAAAAGACTCGGCTCTACCGTTTCTCGACGTACTAGTTATGAGGCAACCAAACTGGAGCATAGAGACAACCGTCTACAAAAAACCGACGACGACAGACCGCATTTCAAAAGCAACCATCCAACCTGCCACTTGAAGAGCTGTGGGCGTATCCCGTTTTATCGAGCCGACACATTGCAGTACAAAGCACCCACGGGAACAAGAGCAATCTAGGTTGTTCACGTTATTTGCGGCCAATGGATATCCAAAATCTTTCATCAACGCCTGTATTCGCAGAAAACAGAGGGCAAACACTAAGAGGACCAGATCGATTGTGATAATTCCATACATACGGGGAGTATCCGAAGAGGCCGAAGGCATCCCTACGTCCACTAGATATCACAATCGCCCACAGACCGACCGGCATCCTGAGATCTACTCTATTCAACGGAAAAGATCGCGTCGACCAGCATGACCAATCAGAGGCAGTTTATACCATTCCGTACCTCGGATGTGACAAACAGTATGTCGGTGAGACAGGCAAACAATTACGCACACACTTGCACGAACATAGCTTAGCCCTACCACGCGCTGACCCACACGCGCAGATATGGAACCACTGTGCACAAACAGGCCATGAGGTGAACATCAACAACACAAAGGTAGTCAGCCGGGCAAACAGAAACGGGGAGCGACTGATTCTCGAAGCCCTCCACTCGAATAACTCGTTCAATCGGCATGTCGAGATTGACAAATATTACGTCATCTTAACAAAACCCCGATGCAGAATAGAGACAAACAGAAGGACAAGCATAAAAGCGAACGGAACCAGCGATCCCATTCAATTACTCATTCACGTTTGACGAGTCCTAGTTTGGATCGAAACGTCACGGTAAACGTATTAACTCAGTGTACGAGTTCTCAACTCTTATATATATATATATATATATATATATATATATATATATGGAAGGTAATTCAACAAGGTTCATGTAGTGTTTCATCACAT
Source organism: Fasciolopsis buskii (assembly GCA_008360955.1). NCBI lineage: Eukaryota > Metazoa > Platyhelminthes > Trematoda > Plagiorchiida > Fasciolidae > Fasciolopsis > Fasciolopsis buskii. Next base: position 27,876 of record LUCM01007180.1, on the reverse strand, counting down.
ACGCGATTAGCGAATTCCTTGTGGACGAACAAATTTATAAATTCCAAAATTTACGTTAAGCAATTTACAGGGACTCCAAAATATTCGAACAGGGAATGTCCTAGAAACGGCTAACATATGATGAACGTGAGCACCACGCACAATAAACGATGATAAAAGTGCAACAGAAATACGACGCATTGGGGAATATCAGTACGCATGATCTAACCAAAGCAGAAAGGGAATCGTTTGTTCTTGTCACTGCGGTCGTAACAATTTTTGAGCTAAATAGGGAAGCGTGCAGGAAAATCCAGTTTCACCGGTCGTTATGGCTATGACAGCTACACTGCGTTATCATTTTTAGTGAGAGCCATACGGGTAACAATACAAACATAAATCAAGGGGAAAAACGCCTGAGAATTATTTGCCTTCGTACATTCTGTGATTCGAGAATTCAACAGACATCATCAACATCAGCAGAAGAAATCGACAGTAAAAGAATCCAGATCCCGATTATTTCCAGTGGCAATCAACTTGAAACAATGAGAAAAACCAATGACTGACCAGAAGAATCCGTAGATGGCATTGAGGGACCTGAATCCACAACCGGATGATCTTGAGGTACGACTACGTAGGCTATGGAGGACGGCTGCGTTTGTGTTTGTCGTTGCGGTGGTGGCGGTGCCGGTGTCGCTGGTGGCATTTGGCTTCCTGTTTGCGATGTGGTCTGCATTGTAGGTTGTTGCGACTGTTGCGATGATTGTTGTGGTAGCGAATAGGACGTCTGTGGGACCACTCGAGACAACATGTTAACCTGGACAGAACCCAAACCGCTCGCACCGGCAGACAGCACATTAACCGGCTGGGGGTAGCGTTTCTCCTTTACTGCCACTACACGACTTAGAATCACAGGGGGCTCGAATCCAATTTCTTCTAACCCCGTGGAACCAGTAGGCGTGGAGACGCACGTCATAGGACTCCGATTCATGACGACCTGCGATTAAATTCAAATGACTAAATGAATTAGAATGGTAAACGACTCCCAACGGTAAAGGCAGGAAAGCCAGGTTATTAGCAAGCCTGCATGTCTAAGTATCAGACAATTGTAGCTGTTAATTTGATTGTCTGAATGCCTGTCGAACTGGATCTTTCACATACGAACCCCAGAGTGTTCGAAGTTGATGGCGCAATGGTAATGTAGTGCCTTGCAATTAGGAGGCTCAGTTCTAAACCCTGAGTGTGATTGTGGCTATGCATCAGTGATAAGATCTAATGAATTTGAAACTCAGTTCAATTTTCAAAGCCATTAACTGTGAACGAAGATCCTCCAGTTCTGATTGCCGCATCGAATCATTGGCAAATAATAATGGAAAAATCAGACCATAAAACAGAAGGATTCCTGAACTTGGTGCTTCAGGGTGTAAGGTTGACTGGATGACCCGAGCTTCATTCGTGAAAGATGGTCTAAAAGGCAGTCACTCAGCAAATTAACGTCAGTCTTACACGCTACTCCCACTCAACCGTCTCAATCTATAAAATCCAAATTACGTTTCTTTGTTCATTAACTATATCGAAAATAGCCCATAAAGGTCAACCAATTAGATTAACATCAACTTACCGAATCTGATGCCGAAGGTAGGGATTTTGTCATAGAAGTCGCATTCGCTGCTGGATGTGCCTGCGACGGAAATGGATCTTTCGGGTCTGCGGATGGTGGATACACTCCAGGCATCTGCATTAGCTCATTCACCGATTGTGCTGGTTTAGGGTTGTTAGTGGTATTAGACGAAACACTGACTGGCGATGCTGTCCTCACCACGTACTGTGTGGTATACTGTGTCCCCGAAGTTGAAATTGGTCCGACTGATCCGGGATGCTGTCGCAGACCGGCATTCGAAGCACACGGAGAAATTGACGGAGCACGCCCAACTGACTGTGTTTGAACTTGGATTTGTTGCTGTTGCGGTTGGTTTGGGAGTTGTTGTTGTTGATGTGTGGGCGTTTGACCCTGCCCTGGGTGCTGTTGTTGTGTCTGTTGCTGCAGCATCTGTTGGGATGCGTGATGCTGCTGCTGCTGTTGATAGACAACCTGATTCGAATGGATAGATGCGCCAGGATGCGACTGTGGCTGTGTATAGTAAACTTGCCTTGCCTGTGGATGTTGTGCTAGTTGCTGCTGTTGCTGTTGTCTTTGTTGTTGTAATTGTTGTACGTGAATCGCGTGATAGGGATCGTGTGACGGCGTCTGCCGGTGTTGCCAGCTAGGGTTAGTCGAATAGCTCAAATAGGCATTTCCTTGAGCATCAGAGAAAGTTTGCTGGTGCTGGGGATGAGCCGTCTGCTGGATATAAACTGTAGTTTGCTGATCAGTCAAGTAAGCAGGAGTGTTTGACTGCAGCTGTTGACGTCGAATAACAATCTGTTCCGGGATCTGGGCAGAAATCGGTTGTGGTTGTTGTTGTTGTTGTTGCGACTGTTGTGATTGTGGCTGCTGTTGTTGTTGTGATTGCTGCAAATGTGAGAGATGTTGAGGTTGTTGTTGTTGCTGTTGTTGCTGTTGCTGAGACTGTTGATGGTGCAGTTGCTGCTGTTGCTGAAGTTGTTGCTGTTGGTGTTGTTGCTGAAACTGCCGTCTGTGTACTTGTTTTGCCAAAATTTCCCTCAAACGCTGTCGCTCAACTTCGGAATTCGGATACGCCGGTTGAGTTGGTACTGAGTTGTGTGACTGAAATGCTGCTGTATGATCTAACCTTCGGTCCTCCGTGGGGATCGCAGAAACTCCACCTAAGTGCGTCTGGTTTTCCGGAACTGATGCCACCTGAGAACTATGCGCAACATGACTGGGATAATTCATTTCTGACTCCGGTATATTAGAGGCATAAACGTTGGAACCTAGTACGTATATGTTACCAGACTGAACAGTGCATGGTTGTGAAGTCATACCCAATGCAGCTGGAGATCCCTGTGGGACAAAGGTTTCCGGACCAGATAAGCCATCCACTTGAGCACTGTTTACAATCCCGGTGGGCGTTGGTGGATTCCCACCACATGGCTGGGGCGGTCCGTGATTCTTCACATACTGAACATCCGCAGTAGCCGAGGGCTGAAAAAATCATGCATATATATATATATATGTGTGTGTATGTACAATACTTGTGTATATAATTCAAGTCCCATTCGAATCATGGCGAAGGTAAGCAGTACAAGATAAACAAAAAAAAAACGTTTTCGTGCGCACTACCGGTGTACAAGCTAAAACGAGAACGATTCAGGAAGTGATTGTTTGATTCCGTGCTTAGTATGAGTGAAGCAGGAACATGCTGAAAGGGATCAAACCACTACAAAATAGGCAGGCATGAACCCGAAGTGGCATGGGGATCTACATAGGGTCGGATGTGGCAACCAGTTGGGAAAAATCAGACAACCACTTGCCCCAAAGCGACTGACGATTGTGAAATATAAAACTTCTAGGTGATAAACATTTAATTCATTTGGCCAACATCAATATAAATACTTCTGGTTCTCCTGAAATACAGGGCACACATACTATAGCCTGGCGTCCACCATCAACAGTTTCTTCAAGATAACAGTGCACAAACTATTACTGGAATACGACTATCACTCACCCCTGGGACGTATGGAGTTACGCTTCCAGCGACGACATATGAACCATGCGGGGCGGGTGACGGGTGCGGAGAGACAAGTGGAGTGGCTGCACCTGAATGGCTGCCACGAAGTATACCCGAGGAACTCTGAGATGGAGATGGCGCTGGTGACAGAGACGGGCTGGCTAGTTGGCTTACTGATCCACTCTGGTACAAAAGTGAAGCAGGTGGATGGAATGTAGACGACCCAGTCACACTATGTGTGGTAATCGGGGATCGCATTGGAGCTGGGGAAATGGATGAAGCATGACAACTCTGAGGTGAAGGACTTTGCTGAGATTTCAAAGGTTGTCCTACCGGAGAAGCCAGTATACTGCCAGAAGAAAGAGGCGCACCAGTTGGCGTGGAAACGGATGCAACCGAGGATGATGGGGGCCATATTGGCGGTGGTGGGGGTAAAGTGGTACCAACATTTGGTTGGTGACGCGATGGGGGGCGGGAATTGTTAGGTGACGCCATGCAACTGCTACCTGGCGAAGCCGAGCCAATAGTGGTCGTCAGTGGGTGAGAAATTAACTGTTGTTGTTGTTGTTGCTGCTGCTGCTGCTGCTGAGGGTAACCCGGCGAAGCGGAGTCGGAACCGCGAGATGGTGGTCCTGGCGCTGGACTATTCGCGTTGGAAATGCAAGGTGTCTGTCGGAAAGCAAAAAGTACGAGGTCAATAGAGGAAACATTTTCTGATAAACCGTTGGCAACACATGTCTAGATTACATGAAGGAAACAAATGACTTTTCAGTCCTTAACTATCTGCTGAGAACCACGGAACCTCCGTAAAATTATAAGGAACAATCAGTGATATGCAAATCCCCTGCCCCAAATCCGGCGCTGCATTATCCAGTATTAACACTAGAAGAAAAGGATGGTTTGAAAGTTAAATTGCTTCACTCACATTCGTTCGTTTCGGATTTGAGTTTCAGTAGTGGGACAGTCGGGCGTTCTCATCAATTTCATTGAAAAAAAACCAAACCAGACGAACATAAAATCCCTGACTATCTAAATCGAGTATTCCGACAACTAATTTGGCTGGATTTGGATTGGCTTTCTCCGGTAGCTTTTTTGCTCGGCTGCTCGATCAGTGCAATCAGTACGGTGTCCCTGTAAGTACGCTGATTCATGATCTCGGTAGTGAACATGAACATGCCCACAACCTCCACACCCGCTGATGATTTTCAACAAGCAGGAAACACCCATACTCATATTACATCAGCTTGTACAATCACAAAGCTTGGCACTAAAGCGTTCTGGTTTCGGTTGCTACCTTATGGCGCCGAACAAAAGTATATGCATGCACGATACATGTCTCAAGCATCTAAACCTATTCAAACTCAACGTCTCCTCCAAACACTAAGGTCTGGAACACGATACCAGACATCTTATGATTGAGGTACGAGAAAATTGTTGCACTGAACCAGAGTGGCACTGCAAGTAACCCAGTGTCTAAACAACGATAGCTTTTGTACATATTCTAACTTCGAAGTTTATGGTCTAATGATAGCAATACTTAGTTCAGCATAGATGAGGAATCACTTTCTAAACATATCATCTGTCGCAACGAGACAGCACCTTGACGTGGTGGGAGGACTCGCGTATCTTCAAGACCTAACGAGCAATACAATGCAAACCTGAAATCCAAGGACCAAACATCCCCCCGTGCTTCCGATCCGAGGGTTTAGAAGAGTTGGCAGCTCAACCGGTAAAAACCAATGAAAGATTAAATGAAAAATAAATAGGCTTTACACTGAGCCAAACACCCCAACCTCCGGGATAAGTTCTTGGAAGAACCAAAGGTTTTGGTGGAGTAAAAGTCCTTCCTCAGTTTAGAGGAAAGTATCTAAGGGCTCAGAGATTCAGGTATTCAATTCAAAAAATCCTCGATCAATAACCAAATCTATTGGCCCCGTCTGCCTACCCATAGTGTCATTACTGATAACACGCCCGATACTCGCAACGGTTTATTGTCAAGTAGTGTAGTAAGTGGTTTTCAGTCTGGTGACTGGTATTTTCTCAAGCCTCGTCTGTCTATGAATCTCGGTTCCTTTAATGTGCGCACTTTAATGCGGGCTGGTCAACAGGCGTGTTCGGCTCTGACAATGGACTAATNTTTTCAGTCTGTTGACTGACAATTTTTTCAAGCCTCGTCTGTCTATGAATCTCGGTTCCTTTAATGTGCGCACTTTAATGCGGGCTGGTCAACAGGCGTGTTTGGCTCTGACAGTGGATTCACTTTCGGTTGATGTCTGTTGCGTGAGTGAAATATGAATTCAGGATTCGAGTAGAGAATTCAGTTAACTTCGCTAAATGTCTCGTCAAGGTATTTTCTTCGCACTTCAGGAGACGAAGCAGTTCAAACTGTGGGTCAAAACGGGATAAGAATAGATTTGAATGAGAAGGATGAAGTGACTCTTTAAGGCTGGATCCCGGTTAACAGTCGCTTGTGCGCCGTGAGGCGGTAAAAAGGTTAGTTGTGTTAAGCGCAGTTTATTTGTCATGGCATACGCCCAATAAACTGCAGCACCGACATGCAGAAAGACGAGTTTTACGATGACCTCGTCACTCTTGTTCGAATGAGCAAACGCTCTGACATCGTATTGATAGCAGGTGATTGTATTGCACAAGTCGGAAATCTTGGTGCATCGGAGTCTTGTTTAGGTGGGCGGTACGCCTTTCCCGCTCAGCGAACAGATAAGGGAAAAAGACTTCTCCAACTACGTGCGGACAATAACGTGTTCCTATCTGGCACGAATTTCCGTCGCAGTTCTCGTCGCACAGCGACAGGTATTCTGATCCAGATCGACCGTATTGCAGTAAGCTACCGTTGGCGCGTTTTTTTTCCAGAACTGTGGATCGTACCGGACCACGTAGGTCGAATCGGACCATGCGTTAGTTTTAATGCGATTTTTGCTGCAACTCAACGGCAATCGACGCAGGCCACAAACCCGATTGGCTATTGAACGTCTATGTGATTCGGCTGTTCGCAACAACTATGAACAGAAACTATCAGGGGAACTAAGATCTTCGACCAGCAGCAGTGTAGACGGGTAGTGTAACCACATCAAGCAAATGATGCCTTTGGCAACAGATTTCGCCTGCGGTCCTAGATCTAGCGTTCATCAAAAACACTGGATCTCGCAAGGGTCGCTGGGTCTAATGGAGCAAAAACGTCAGCTCCCTAATTGCAAGGAAGTGAATAAGATGCGTCGACGGCTGCCACGTTGATTGACAATAAGCCCTAATGACCATGAAAACGGGCGGGTTAAGGTAGCCGAAGAGATGGAACTTATGCCAGTATCAGCTAATAGTCAAAGACTGTTTATGTGTATACACTACAGCGACGGTCGGCGAACTTCGGTTAGTGAAGTCGTGTGCGATAGGAATGGAGAGCTGATCTTTGGCAGAGAGCAAAGGCTGAACCCTTAGGGTGAACACTTCAAGGATCACTTTAGCTGGGCCACACCCTAACGTATTTAGGCCGACGTCTGCAGCTGCGAATTCTTCGGTGTCTGTGGACCCCCCAACGGAATTCGAAGTGCAGTAGAATATTCGACTTCTGAAGAGGTGGAAAGCAGCCGGTCCCGACAACCTTCCCCCAGTTCTTTTCAAATTGGGTGGAGAAGTGCTGATGAAATCACTTACCTCCTTGCTTCGTGATGTTTGGAACGAGGAGCGTATTCCGTTATCGTGGGGCGAGTCACTGATTGTGTCCATCTTCAAGAAGGGTATACGGAGTGACTGTAACAATTACCATGGGATTAGCTTAATGCCGATAGCTACTAAGATGTTAGCTTCGATAAAGGTGGGTCGTTTGGCACCGATTTGCGAGAGAATACACCCAAGAAGAGCAGGTCGGATTTTGTCCAGATCGAGGTTGCATCGACCAGATATTCACTCTGCGACAGATACTTCAAACGCGCCACACGCATCGCCGCCCTACGATCCTATTGCTTTCGATTTTGCGGATCGACCAGCACCATTAAGTGCTCTCCACCGGAAGGGCATGCCAACGGAGTTCGTGAACTTGTTGCGAGCATTGAACTCGCATACCTGTGGTAGGCTAAGGGTATACGGCGAACCATCAAGTTCATCCGAACGGACTAGTAGCATTCGACAAGAATGTCCCATCTCTCCATTTCTGTTCAACTTCGTCATGAACAAGGTGATGGAAGATGCTTTGGGAGGTCTGCAAGATGTAGGAGTTGAACTGGGAAATGGAGGGAAGCTGTGCGACTTAGATTACACAGATGACGTTGTTTGTCTGTTCGAATTCGCGGACCATGCACAACGGGCACTGGATAGACTCTCGAGATCGGTCGCTCGGTTTAGCATGTGCTTTGCACCTTCAAAGTGCAAAGTGCTGTTGCAGGACAGGACGACAGCAGTGCCAAATTTGGTGCTGAGCAGAGAGGAACTAATGATTGTAGACAGTTTTATTTACCTTGGTAGCTGCGTGTCGAACGATGGTAGCTCGGTAGTGGAGGTAAATACGCGTATATCCACGGCTCGTCAGCTTACGCTGGACTGAAGCACTTGTGGCGTCGGCCTGATATTTCATTGAAGTTGAAAGGTCCTGTGTACTGTGCCGCAGTACACTCAGTTATGTTGTATGGTTGCGAGACATGGATTATGCGTGTGGGAGATGTTCGTCCGTTGGAGGTTTTCGATCACCAATGTCGACGTAGTATCGCTAGGATTGAATGGAGTGACCGGGTGAGTAATGTGGCGGTCACGAATCTAGTACTAGGTACCGGCTCTCAGAACACCTTGTTTCATCGTATGAAACTTAGTAGACTACGCCGGTTGGGTCACGTGCTGCGTGTGGCGAACACTCGTTTACCATACCGTGCCCTATTTTGCATTACTCCCACGGATTGGAATTAGCCACGTAGAGATAAGCAGATGGCATGGCAACGTGGGATGAGAAAATGCACAAAGAACTTAAATGAATTAGATGTCTCACTGTTTTGGGGTTGGGGTCCGAAGTACCTGTCAACTAGCTGACTGGAGACAGTGAGGGATATGGTAGTGAACCGTGAACAGTGGCAATCGGGTTGTCATTTTCTATCGAATCAGAATGACTGAAACGGTACGTTGGTACAGAGTATATTCCGTATGTCGGCTACTTCAGCATTCTTATCTTTGCTCGCCTTTTCCATTTGACTACTCACTCTTCCAATAGAAACATGTCATTCTGGGGAAAAGGGAGCGGCCAATATGGTTTGCCTTGCTATTTAGTCCTGAACGGTGATGATGACGATGATGATAAACATACCAAATGTAATGGTGAAAATGTCTTATGAGTGACTTCCGACATTTGAAAGTAACTATATAAGTCTGACGAAAAAAATTACTGGTCGAGGAGTTAATAGTGGAAACTGTTTTTACATTCGATTTTGCATGGATTGCAAAGCCCTTAGTGTTTTTCACGAATGCACAATTCACAGAAGACTTACCGATGATTGACGTCTTAACAATGACGGAGAGACAGAGCCAGTAGCTGCTTGTGTTTGGCATAACTGTTGTTGCATTTGTTGTTGATGCAGTATCTGTTGTTGCTGTGTCAGGGAGTTCTGTGGTTTTCTAACGACTTGTTGTTGTTCTTGCTGTTGCTGTTGTGAGTGCAAAGCGGCATAAATAAGGGAACCTGAATTAGATGGATGAGCTATTGGGGTGCCATTTGGAGAAGAGGTGAGTGAGACCGAAGCAGTTCGCTGGGTTGACACAAGCACTTGAGATGGCGGTCCACTAAGCATGGTAGATGGAGAGAGATGTGCGCAAGAATCATTAGGCAACGTGGAAGCCGGAGTAGAGGGAGCGGTTGCGACAGTGTGAACAGGTTCGTAATTAGTAACCCCAGAACTGGTGAGAACGGATGGTGGACCAGAACAAGCACCAGCCGGGGAACGCCATGTTCGGGTAGAGCCTGGATCACTGGAGTGTATCATTTCCTCGGAAGCCACTTGCGAAGCAACCGTTGGAATACGCTGTGAAGAAAGCAACTAAGAATCAATGGTGCACAATAATAACGTGTATCGAACAACGCGGTCACATTCAATACCAACGATTATTCTCATGATTAAATTGCGCATTGGTGGGTGGGAAGACAAGAGGACAATTGGTTTTCCTATTTCAGTCCTAATTTTAGCTGTCTTAATTGTTGACGAACGAAAACTTCCTACATGATTAGAAAAACTGTTCAATAGTATCAGGTTTCCAATACAGATCTAATTCATACGTACACTGTCAAGACCCCCTCAGCGATTTCTACAAATCGCCAATGTCCTATGTAAGCATTCCGAGAAATTCTAATCAACCATTTGCATTTTCTTCCCAAAATACCATACACTTATTACTAACTGCCTATTCCGGGACACATTCCGTTTTTTTGTTCTATCGCATCAATTTGACTGTATCGTTGACACAACCTATTCTCTCACCATTGCCACCAACTTGCGTTTGCCGTTGGTTGACTCTCGTTGACCCTCCTTGTCGTTCACGTGATTTGTTACCAGATATCGGAGTAACAGGGCCCGAAGGGAATATTGTTGAGGTTTGATTATTATCCATAATTAGTTTATTCCAAATAGTACAGTAGCATTTTCGATCTGCCTTTGTTGTGGTTTGTTTCAATTTGGTCGCCACGCTTTGCTCAAGTGTGGGGCTTACACTTTCATTTTAGCTGTTCTCGGTCTACTTTATCACATTGTGATGTTTAATTCGAATTTAGTGAAGTTAAGCTCAGGTGACAAGTCAAAAGTATGCCTTTGTGACCACAGTTTAGTGAGTGCGTCTGAGGTAGCTAGCCGATTCCGGCTGTGGTAGTCTGTTTGTTACCAATATCTGAGAACTGGATTTGTCAGGTAACTAATAACTCGCTTAACTGAAGTGTTCCAGATGTACAAAAATTTCCGTGTTCATTATGCACAACAAATGTACATAGGAACTGATTTTATTGAAGCGCTGTGTGATTTCACTTCATTTCAAGTTCACGGGACGTGATCCCCATTCGTTAATCATTGTTGGCGTAAGAAACGACGGGAGGTCTCATCCGAAGTGACTGTGCCACAAATATCTTATGAAAAGGGTCGCTTCTGGATACAATGACCAGTTCGTCCTATTGTATGTTGTGCTCAGTGTCAAGACCCACGAACCATTTAACAGAGAAAGATAGCTAAGATAATAACAAAAGCCCTTTTTCCTCTATGGTTTCAGTAGCATGTAACAAGATCTACCGAAGCGAAAAACGGATTCTGGCGAAAAATCGAGGCAGCTCAAATTTCTCAGAAAACCTTGATCTTCGCAAAACATCTCAAAATAATTAGCCACGACCGTCAATTTTCTACCAGGTTCTGGTTTATGCTAGACATATAGTATAGTTGAGTGGGTTTCAGAAGCTTTAGTGACGATCAACACATTAACAAACACTATGCAGCACAACATCGAAGAAAAATTGTAATTTGACTTCAAACAATTGCTCCTTTGCAGGCGAGCTTTCGAGAAGCAATTTCATTGAAAAATCAGTAGAATATCCCAAGTGGTCAAATGGATTTGCGCGACCTATTATTTATAACACAGTAACCCTGTAGAAACCAAAAGAAATTTCGATTTTATAACAGTGATACAGAGTCAGATAAATGGACAGTGAGCCAACTGCAACAGCAGGTCACAGCCGCGGTTGACCTTTCTTACTAAAGTATTGCTAACCGTCAAGGAGCAGGCGTTCATTCTGATTGAAAGACTAGAACAACGAGGCAATCTGAAAGTAAACGACTCACTTCATTACTGGCGGCACGCTGTATCGTTGAGTATGAAGAGGCCGGAGGAATAGTAGAGTAAGGAACAGTGTTATTCTCTAACTGGTCCGCAGTACCCTGATTGGCAGAATCAAACGAGTAGCTGCGGGCAATCGTGGGAATTCCGGTCACAGATCCAGGAGTTGGAGCGCCAAGGTGCGCTATGGATATTACGCCCGTATCTTCCACTACCAACTGCTCTACCGTTAGCGGACCGGCCGGAGTAGTGGGAACATGCATTGTACCACCTGATATGACCTGTGGTGTCTGGTTACCTTTGAGGTTGGTCCGATTGTTGCGAGCCTTAGTCTGGATGGGTTAAAAAGGGGTGGAAATTTAACAGATAAATAGTAAACGATAGAAATTCAATTACGATTATTCGCTGATTTTCTTCTCCGAAATGAAAACAAGCAGTGTCAACACTATATAAAAAAACATACCGAGTGCAGATACAGTAACGAAAACTAACAAGCGTCAGAGCAAACACGTTTTGTCCGCTGAATCGTTATCATAAACTTAAACTCCGGGTGTTTTCTATTTTCTTATGGGGAACGAGTATTACCGATAGACTACACAGTATTCCCGCCGTTAGATTCGATCACGGGCCACGGCACTCAGCGGATCCAAACAAAAACCACCGTCACCTCAGTTACCCCAAATAAGAAACAGTAAAACAACCAAAGAAACGCTCAAATGCCAGGGCACAGTCACGGGTGAGTACCTAAGACTCCAAATTGGCTAATTCCCCTGAGCGCCCCTCGAAATGTTCCCAAATGACTACCCTTCTTAAATGAACCCTGCCGAGGAAGTCCTGCGTGCCGCCTTCTCTTGACGGAGATGTTTCCTCTAATGTGCCAGGGTGCTCTTACTTGGGCTGATTGGTCTTTGGCAGTCAGTCTAAGGGAGATGACTAAACTCTAATTCCAAACCATCCATAGACGCCATAAGAAGCATACGGCAGTTCGCTCATCGGAATCCGCAGCGGAAGATGGTACAGGGAACCTAGGATATTTAGTAAAGTCCGAAGGGCACATTAGCTCAGCCGTCGGCCTCTAATGGATTATGCAACCATCAGATTGTCCTGTCGTCTTCGTGGGTTGGACCATTTGGTCGAAGGCTTGAGTAAGGTATCCGAAATCAACCCTCTGCTTCGGTTTGAGCAATCGGGTAGTATCAAGGCCGCAGAGGACTTCACGGATCCCGATGGATAGCCAGTGATGAGGTGGACGATAGAGAAACTATCACGTGATGAACTATATACGTTCGTCCCTTCTATTTACTTGTTTTCGTTCATTGGTTTCGTCCTTCGCCGTAATGTCCATCTGGTTTCGTTGAAAAATCCTACTAATGAATATTGAATCCTTGCATATCCTTAACATCCAAGATAAATTTATGGGCTTATTCCCGGGGCTCAATTTCAAATGTATTCTGCTTACTCGTAATTGTACAAAGTAGATAGACAGAAATGCTAAAAATCGGGATAAACTTCGCCACACTTCTATATGAAGTCATAGACTGACGGCCACTTCCCTTTCTCCACCCTTGAACAGGAACAATAAAGAGCAAACGACGGACATGCATGCGCCAAATGTGCTCAAACTATTATAAGTGCTGGACAATAACGTCAACCACAGGACGAATTTCCGCACTTCGCAAAGCTTGAATTTCTTTGATCAGTTCCGTTCCTCCGTCTCTAAATAGAACTAAGGAAAGTCCATCGGAGTCCGCCGCTTTATGACGCCCTGAGGCTTGGATTTCCTTGAGGATTTCCGACTCAGTTGATAGATCTGTTGTAACAGACCACTGGACGCTAGCCGGTATAGCTGCAGCAGATTGACGCTGACGGCCAGACAAACTGTGCTTGAAAGTGCTCCCCCTAGCGCATAAGACGTCGCTGCTGGTTGTGTATGGGTATTATGGTCGGTGACCATTCTAGGGCTTTTGGTGCCGCAGATTTCATTTCTGCTACTAATTTTCCAAAAGAACTTGCCCTTTTCTCAGTATTTCGAAACTGACGTTATTTTCAATATTGCGAGGTTGAAAATTTTTATATTTCCGCGAAGAGATTCGTAAAAAATTTGTTCTGTGATTGACCATTTCACACATCGATCAAGGCCACCCAACAAAACTATATAAACTATACAGCACACTTGAATTTTGACTTGTGTTGGTGGGTCACCAATAAATGCGCGGCAGTACCCTGTGTTCGTCTTCTCTCTTCCGCTAGCGGGCTGGGCTAGCTGTTCGTATTTCGCACCGCTTACTGTTCCGTGTGGATGCTCATTCAAGGAAGTAACAGTTCCGTTCCATTCGTTGTGCGACTATGGGCTTTGAGTGATGAGCCCGAACTTTTGCCGTGTGTTCGTGTCCTACTAGACCACGAGCTGTGGGCTACTGTGCTATCGTGTGACGCTAGTGCTTGCGTCTTATGCTTCAGTGTGTGCATAGACCAACGAAACTCGGCAACATAACAACAGGCGGATTATCTTTGACCGCATCCGGGAAAGGGAACTTCAGCTTTTGTTTTCCAGAGTGTGATATTCAATGAATGTACCTTTTGAGGTACTTGTAAAACTACCATGACATTCGATTTTACTCTCCGGAAAGGAAGCACAGTGACACAGGTCCCATTGTTTTTTATGGGTGAGCGACCTGGCTTTACTTTGAGAATGTCGTATTGTGCTGTATGCTTCTTACGGCACCCATGGATGGTTTGGAATTAGGGTTTAGCCATCTTCCTGAATTCCACATGGCACCAACATTCATTGTTCTTTCCACCAAACGAGTTTTCGTGCACCACCAATTGAGATGACCACCTATCGTCCCAGTTTCGGTCTACTGCTAGACGCCGATCACCGAAAATATTTAAGGCTTAGAAATACTGCTGTGTCCAACCTCCTATAACCTATATGCGCATGAGATTAAACTAAACTGAATTCCACCCTGGATCGATTGTCATCACCACGAAGAGGAAAAATACACAACACCATAATAATGCTAAGGAATATCTGGAAAACTGAAAGCACTCACCACCCAAGTCCCACGTTCCTCACTAGACAAGCGACGCCACAATTTGTTCATTTCTTTGGCGCGGGCAGCAAATTGTGGTACATGCTGACGAAGTGTTGGATGAGACACATTAGCATGTAGTACGGGTGCAATTGTTGAATGGTCGCCCAAACGTTCGTCCTCCTCCCATTTGTTGTAATTAATACGTCGACTGGAAGTGGCTGTCGCAGCCGACAGAGATAGCGGTGCGGGAACCTGACTTCCAGCAGAGCCTATCACTGTTGGTGGAACACTCATTTGCGGCGAACGATGGGGTGTACTAACCTGAGCTACGCCTGTATGATTGGCAGACAACCTCGGGGAACCTGGCGAATCCGGAGAGAAAAAAGCGGACAAAGTTTTAAATAAAGCTGGTGTATGCAGGACGGAAAACTGACGGGCTAAACAAAAAAACCCATCACGCTAAACACAAATATTGTTACCAAAACTCTGTTAAAAATTAACATTCTATTGCAGTGAACGCTGAGACGTGTTAAAAAAGTATTTACCAAAATAAAACGAATATATACTACGAACTGTGTTTGTAAGGATATGCCGTCAATTATGAGAAAATTGTGACAAACAATACGCGCTGCCAACTTATCTACTCAACAGCTGAAAAAATCAAACAAAACCATAGAGATTTCCCCGTGCTTTGAACACCTAAACTTTGGATGCCGAGGCGACCGAAGCTATGGACGATGTTCATCTGCATTATTTACAGCTGAGTTGGTTTTTCGGCTTCGGAGTTCCCTTATTAAAGGTGGTTTCATTTTCGTATTTGACAGAAGCGTATACCTAAACAGAAATCGTAGACACATTACACAGAAAAAATCTCGACACTCCGGTAAATATCTCGAACTTGATAACACTCTCCACATGGCATAGATGTTAAAAGAACTCGTGCGTATCAACCGTAGAAACCATTTGCTACACGTGACTTATTGGGACCTCATATGGTTTTATGCCAATCTAAGTTTCAGCATTTTGATCGCCAGTCCCCCCTTTTTTTCAACCAGTGGGCGCTATTGGCTATGGTGCATATCCCATAACACTGATAAAAAGAGGTGCTCAGTTATTCAAACAAAAGTGAAACCGAAAAAGGGCGCTTAACAGGTTGAACTTAAGAAATTATTCACACCTCATAAAATTAATTCATCCATACAAAGTTGTCATCGGGCAGCGTGTTGACTCAATCAGCGCAGATTTGTGATAAAAGTGCAAACGAAACAGAAACGTGTACCCCGCTAGCAGCTATCGATTTATAAGCTTCAATCCAACCAATAGTCTGATATCAAAAACAGGAACGACACTGACTATCTGAGGGAAAAACTGAAACAGAATGACCGACTAACCTGGATTGAGCATTGAAACTAAATGCGTATCGCTAGTACCGCGAATAGCAACTTCCTCTGGGCCAGTTGCAAATCGAAGAATTCCGGAGGACATTTGCTGATTCCCTGCATGACCCTGGAGTAACTGATGCACGGTGGTGTATTGCGGTATTGGCCGTCCTGGATGAGTGCCCGGGTGATCACCCACGGCAGGATGAGGCTGATAGTGGCTCGGATGTGGTGATAGACCAGTCTGGTTGTGCATAACTACATGATGCGTTGGTTCTGCGGTGCCAGGACGCGCATGAGGGCTAGGCTGTGTAGAGACTCGCTGCAATTGCTCCATTTGATTCAGACATTGTGTCCCGTTGCTAACAGGGACTAAATGAGAAGTCTGAAAAGATATCGGAGTAGATGGTGGCGACATGAATACTTGATTAGTGCTGGATGTTTGTTGGGTCAAAGTTTGTCCCGGCGTAGAAAGGACGATGGTTCCCCCTTGAGCAGCGGTAGTTTGCGTGAACACACGAGCTTGTTGTGGATGCTGCTTTTGTTGCTGTTGCCATATACCAGAAGCAGGTCTCATCGTTTGTGACGGATAAGGAGGAGGTGGAGGTGGAGTGAGTTCATGGGGTGATTTGGACTGGAGTGCCTGAGCCATGTATCCTGTGGGAGGATGCTGCCCACCGACAAACATCTGAACTGGTTGCTGCCCCGAGGTCGAGGGTGGGTGCACAGTCAAACTAGGCGAAGTGACTACGCTGGGCTGAGTGGGTCGAGGTTTCTGCGACTGAGGAATAACGCGACCGGGAGCAGAGACAACATGAGCGTAAAGGTAAGACGGTTGTGATCCACGAATTTGAACACGAGTAGCTGTGAGACGAAGGTTTAGAAAAGTATGGAAAAGTGAAGCAGATTACCGATACCTCATAATAGGCCATAAAAAGCAAAATCTATTTGCAAAAACCATACAGGCGTGAGTAAAACAAAAAGAATAAAAACTTAAGGGCATAAAAGAGTAGTTTTAGTGTCCGTCATACCAATAATTGAGCTCCAGACGAACTGGCCAGCCGACTCGTGACCACAACACTTTTAGTACCACGTGTATATACGGCGGACATTGCACTCAAAACATGATACACTTATCGGTTGCCGCAGTACTCCAGTTATTTTCTTGTGGGGCTACGAGTTAACAGAATAAGCATAAGCAAACTCCGTCATAGACAATCGTGTTGTTTCAGTTCAGAAATTCACTCGACTAATCTCGTGGGCACCACTTCATTGCTTACCCGATGTTCCCACCCGACTCGGGATATGCATCAGAGTCATCGATGGTTGAGCATCATTCAAACCTGACAGCCCACGTCTCCGAACCGTAAAGCAGAACACTACGAATGTGGGGAAAGCCGAATGTCATGGTGGGCCCTCAAGTGTCGTAGGTTCTTAAAAGCTGCTTCGGCATTCGCAACTCGTGATGAGACCTCCACCTGGTATGACCAGGCTACTGAAGTATTTCAGACTGCCGGCTACCGCGAACCGATTACCAAAAAGGATGAGCACCCAATCTCTAAACAAAGTGCCATAGTGCAGACCTATTAACGGGATCCATCATCATCATCATCATCATCGTCATCATCACCGTTCAACGTCAAACAACTTGGCAAGCCTCATTGACCGCTGCCTTTCCCCAGAGGTACACGTTCATATAAAAAGAGTGAATATCCAATGGGAACAGGGAGTGGACCTACACAGGCGGGAAAAGATAAGATTCTGCTGCAACCAACACAAGGAACACAGTCTAACTGTACAACCGTACGTTGTCAATCATGCTGATGCGATAGAAAATAACAGCACGATCATCACTGTTCACGGTTCATTGCCATATCCTTCAGTGTCTCCAGCCAGCAAGTCGACGAGTCTTTCGAACCCCAACCACGAAGACGTGAGACACTTAATTTACCTAAGTTCGCTGTACATTTTCTCATCCCACGTTGCCACGTCATCTGTTGGTCTCCATATGGCTTCTTCCATTCCTTAGGAGGAACACAAAATAAAGCACGGTATGGTAGACGAGTGTTCGTCATACGCAACACGTGACCCAACCAGCGTAGTCTACTAAGTTTCCTACGCTGAAACAAGCTATTCTCAGAAGTGGTACCCAATACCAGATTCCTAACCTCAATATTACTCACCCGGTCACTCAATTCAATCCTAGCGATACTACGTAAACATCGGCTGTCGAAAACCTCCAACGGACGAACATCTCCCACACGCATAATCCATGTCTCGCAACCATACAACAGAACTGAACGCACTGCGGCACAGTACACACGAACTTTCAACTCCAGTGAAATATCAGGCCGACGCCACAAGTGCTTCAATCCAGCGTAAGCTGACGAGCCTTGGATATACACGTATTTACTCCCACTACCGAGACACCAGCGTTAGACACGCAGCTACCAAGGTAGGTGAAACGGTCCACAATCGTCAGCTCCTCTCCATCCAGTATAAAGTTCGGCGTTGCTGTCGTCCAGTCCTGTAACAGTACTTTGCACTTTGAAGGTGCAAAGCACATGCCAAACCGAGCAACCGATCTCGACAGTCTGTCTAGTGCCCGTTGTGCATGGTCCGCAGACTCGAACAGGCACACGACGTCGTCTGCGTAATCTAGGTCGAATAGCTTTTCACCATTTCCCAGTTCGACCCCTACGTCCCGGAGGCCTCCTAAAGCATCTTCCATCACCTCGTCCATGACGAAGTGTTCCCTTCTTGAAGATGGGTACAATCACTGACTCACCCCACGATAGCGGGATACGCTCCTCGTTCCAAACATCACGAAGCAAGGAGGTAAGTGATTTCATCAGCCATTCTCCACCCAATTTGAAAAGAACTGGGGGAAGGTCGTCAGAACCGGAAGCTTTTCCCCTCTTCAGAAGCTGAATATTCGACTCCACTTCCACTTCCGTTGGGGGATCAAGTGACACCTCCCAAGCATTCACAGCTCCAGGCGTCGGACTAGATACGATAGCGTATGGCCAGCTTAACTGATCCTTGAAATGTTCTGCCCAACGGTCCAGTCTTTCTTGTCTACCATGAACGAGCTCTCCATTTTTATCAAACACGACTTCACTAACCGAAGTTCGCCGCCCACCGCTGTCGCGTATAAGCTTAAACAGTCTTCGACTGTTACCTGAAGCGGACGCCACTTCCATCACTTCGGCTACCTTAACCCACCAGTTTTCGCGGTCATTCCTAAGGCTTATGGTCAACTGACGCTGCAACTGCCGACGCATCTTATTCACTTCCTTGCAGTTAGGCAGCTCGCGTTTTTGCTCCATTAGAATTAGCGATGCTTGAGAGATCCAGTGTTTTTGATGAACGCTAGATCTAGGACCGCAGGCGAAATTTGCTGCCAAATGCATAGCCTGTTTAATTTGATTCCACTGATCGTCTACATTGCTACTGGTCGCAGTTCTTAGTTCCTCGGACAGTTTCTGTTCGTAGCTGTTGCGAACAGCCGAATCACATAGACGTTCAACAGCCAATCGGATTTGTGGCCTGCGTCGATGGCCGTTGAGCTGCAGCAAAAATCGCATTAAAACTAACGCATGGTCCGATTCGACGTACGTGGTCCAGCATGATCTACAGTTCTGGACAGAACCGCGTCAACGGTAGCTAACTGCGATATGGTCAATCTGACTCAAAGTACCTGTCGAGTTAGAGCGCCATGTCCAAGTGCGACGCGAACTGTGTCGGAAATTCGTACTAGATAGGAATAAATGATTATCTGCACAGAATTGGAGAAGTCTTTCTCCGTTGTCTGTTCGCTGTGCAGGCAAGGCGCATCGCCCACCTAAACAGGACTCCGATGCACTCAGTTTTCCAACTTGTGCATTAAAGTCACCTGCTACCATTACAATGTCAGAGCGTTTGCTCTTCCGAACAAGAGTGACGAGCTTATCGTAAAACTCGTCTTTTTCCATGTCAGTGCTGCAGTCTGTTGGAATGTATGCCGAGATAACAAATAAACAACGCTTAACACTACTATCCTTTCGGACGCCGACTGATCCTTGCAGTCTCATGGCACACAAGCGACTGTTGACTGGGATCCAGTCTAGAAGGACTGCTTCAGCCTTCTCACTCAACACTATTCCTACACCACGTTGACCCACAGCTTGAGCTGCTTCGTCTCCTGAACTGCGAAGAAAATATCTTGACGAGACGTTTGGCGCAGTTAGTTGAATTACTCTACTCGAATCCTGAATTCGTGTTTGACTGACGCAGCAGGCATCAATCGAAGGTGAGTCCACTGTCAGAGCCAAACACGCCTGTTGACCAACCTGCATTAAAGTGTGCACATTGAAGGAACCCAGATTCAGAGGCTGACGAGGCTTGAGAAACTGTGAGCTATGGGTAGGCAGAAGGGGCAAACAGATTGGGTTGGAGACAAAAGAGACAGGTTGAATAAAAGAGAGGGAACTCTGAGCAGTAGCATACTTATCACTACTCGTCTCATCTGCGCTCGATGCAATGGGCAGCGCGGTCCTGATTATCATGCGCGACGACCGATGCAGTATGGAATTATTTGTAGGCGTGTAACTCATGGGAAATAATGGACGGGTACTGCTAGGGAGTCCATCCGCTAAACAGAAGAACGATTAGGGTTCTCAACCAAAGCCTTTGGTTCTGGCAAGAACCTGACCGCAAGGCAGCGGGGAATAGATGATTGGAAGCCCATCTACTTGGATCAATTATTCTTCCACTCGTTTTTCCGACTGAGCTGCTAACTCAGATCAACCCCCAATTTGGAGGACCAGGAGACTACTTCGTCAGACCTCTACCCATTGACCTTCCAGGCATGATTGGATCTTCGGCTTGGAATAAGCCATCCTGTATAGCTCGTTGGATCATGGAGGCACGCAAGCCGTCACACCACGTCAAGGTGTAGTCTCGTTGTGACAGATCAACGGAGTCCAAGGCTGCGCGAATGTCAATGGGTTAAGGCGGTTAGGACAGGTTTTGCGCATGCTTATAGAACGACTGCCGAATGGACGCTCGAAGTTAATCAGCGGAGGGCGACTGCCCATCAACATCTGTTTGTCACTAATTCCCTGCTGGAAAAACCGACGCCCCGGACTACCGCCAATAACCTCGGAAAATTCAGTTTAAAACGGATGCATTCAGATGGACTATGAATAAGACGGAAGCATCGTGATCAGAACGATACTATCACCCTCAGAATCCACCTTACACTACTCCCATGTTTATTTCCCAAAGTCGTCTTAACGAAATACCAAAACATACTATAAGAAATTCAACGATTCCAATGGAATGATTTGAATGTGATTCAACACCCCGGGGAAAGCATAAACTTATACAAACAAAACAAATTACTTTTGTGGCCTGAACTATTCTTTATTGACTTCTTTAGTTTAGCTTAAATCAAATAATACTCAAATACATGCGCTCCCCAGAATCCGGCGAAGTACCAACGACCTGTGAAACTAACCTTGCAGATCAAACGGTTGTTGCTGTGGAATCGCTTGCTGATGTTGTTGCTGCTGTTGAAGTTGTTGCACACTTTGAGGATGTTGCTGTAGTTGTATATTTTGCGTCTGCGGCTGTGACTGTGAGTTAACAAGCGGTGAGACTCGTTGCAATGGTGGGGTAGAAGCACTGTGAACAGTCAGCACCGTATCTATTTCTTGCGTTGAAGAATCCAGCTGACGCGATTGGGGATGCAATATTCGCACTTGTTCCGGTGCGGCTGATAAAAGGTGGACGGGGGGTTTCGGTGGGACATAACGCGATGGACATTGTGTCTGCTGAGGCGCTTGCTGCGATTGTGGCTGTTGGGATTGGGATTGTGGTTGCATTATCCTTGTTCCAGCCATCTCCGATGGCGAGGCTACTACGTCCGTACTGAATGTTGCGATTGTGATTTCTTTTGGACTTTCTTCTGATACCGATGCATTGGCACTATCTTTAAATACATCATTCAGTTCAAAACCCAGAGTAGGCCCAAGTTGAGTTTCGATATCGCTAACCGAAAGCTCCGGAAGTTGTCCGGCTGTAGCTGCGCACACGGAAGATCTACCGTGGCCAGTCGGAGTAGCAGAATGACGCGAAACGTTTGATTCTAAACCAGGGGAACAAGACCGCGTTGTCAGAGAAGTAGCGGCACTAGTTATAGCTGAGGAAACTCTTATTCCTGGATTAGAATATGACAATGGTGTTTCAACCAAGTCAACCAAACGAGTGGGAGCTAAGAGCGCTTGGCCTGATCCAGGATAGGACACGGCACGCTGCAACTGAGGGAAAGAAGAAATATAATGCGAAATAAAATAAATGTGAGTATCAAGTGATTCTGTGCGCATTTCAGCAGCAATTTTAGTCACCTGTCACGATCGTCTTGCATTAAAGTAAAACTTCGGGATTTCAAAATTCTTTCATCGGTATAATTTGTCACGTGAAATGATCTGGGGAGCTGCACGTGGCGCACATTATTAAGTGAAACGGACAATAATAAGCTCGTAATCTATTACGTTTTCATCTACTGAATTTATTTGGCTTTTTTACTCTAACTTAGTGTATATCGGGTCTGCCACTCTACTATGGAAATCACCCAGAAGCGATTCGAAAACCTAGCGTTCTGGCATTCATAAGAATCACATCAGACAGGTTAATCTACTCGTGATATTAAGAGACAATTGGTAATAAGACGTGGGTCAATGAAATCGAAGACATTACCTCAATCTCTTATTACCAGTGCTATCCCGGCTTCACGGAAATCACCAAAGACTGTTCTTACCTTCAGATACAAAACCTCGAACATTTTATCAAGGCAATTTCGCTCTATTCATATTACCTCCCTCTGCGCTCAAACTAAGTGAACACACTGTCCTTAGCCGCTTGCGTTCCTCCTTCACTAACCCAAATTACCCATTTCAGATTGCATATAAGGTGAACAGATGTATTCTGGTTGCAGTAGCCTCATCCTGGTATTCTATTTCTGAAATGCGACACTAGTCATCGTACGCACAAGTCTATGCAATACAACACAATGCAAAAGTTTAAACAGCTCCGTAAAATCAGTCCACTGTACCTTTTTGGGTTAGTCCACTGCTTCTGATTCGGATTCCGTTCCCTCTTCCTACATCAACTCGGGCCTTATGAATGTTCCGTTTGTAAACAATTGTGGTTGAAAGACTAGTCTCCAAGAGAACTCAAAGAGCTTAATTTGATTACCACTTATCCAGACCCTTAATTAATGTCATCGGTGTTCTTCAAGGAACTGTTCTTCCGCCCAATTTTTTCATGATTTCCTCCGTTGATTTCGTTATCGATCTAATTGTTCAATTGTCTAAGTATGCGGCTGATGTCAGCCAACTCCCATTCCCAGATCCGAATCTGTTATAATTTATACCAATTTGTGATGGTCCTTTCGTATCTTCATGTGTCAAATGAATACGTCGTCCGCCATTTCAAACCCATCGACTAAGATAGTTTAGTGCAAAGCAAACTGTTCTAACTTCTTTTTCCTATCAATGCGTCTTTTCTATCCTACTATATTGCTCTACAGTTGTTTTCCGAGACAGTTGCTTTATCGAAGTTCGTCTGTCATCAGCCGTGTTTTTTGTAGTTCCGTTGACGATCTTATTGACAAAATGTGACTTGCACATCAAAAAAACGATAAAAAAATCTCCAAGGAGATTCTTTAAATCCTATCCATTTTTTACATTCATATTCATACATCCATTCAAAGCACAAACTGATTCCATCTCGCATTAATGTTCGTTACAATTCCACTGTTTCATGTTTAGCATACACTTTGGTTAACAAGGAAGAAATCACCAGAGAGCTACGTTCAAATTTGCATAACTGAAGATATTACACCCAATGTCTACTTTTTACCTGGTTACGCGTCGACAGCGAAAGTTTTTTTAATCGTATATATGAACCCATTTTCCTTTACTTTACTGCTGATTGTGATGTAAGCATCTTAACCTCAGTAGCCTATCAAACCAGAGTATCGGTCATCCGTGTAGTGGATGTCTGCAGACACTATCATTCATGTAAAATGGAGTGAAGACAGTGAAAAGGACAGTGAAATGAGGGATGTTTAAATCGATCAAAGTACCTGGGATTCTGGAGGCCTAGTGTTTCCCGTATTCCTGATTTCTCGCGACTTTATTTGCACTGACAAGGAATCTGAGTCGCTTTGCGGTTCTGTCATGCGGTTCTCTACCACGACAGAGTATGCAGGGTCTAAGGGCGGATGAGGTCGTCGTTCATTGTGGGGTGACATGTGGGACTGTTGCTGCTGTTGCTGCTCTGATTCCCTAAACATGGGCAACTCTGACTGGATTGTATGTGGCACTTCCGATACAACAGGCGGGCGTGAAGCATCTTGCGATAATGTGGGCTCTACACCGGCAGTCGACATCCCCAAATACTGAGTAATTATGGCCAACATTGACTGTGGCCTGCCCGAAGACGCTGTTTGTCCCTGTTGTGCTTGTTGCTGACGCAATTGTTGAGGCAGCTGTGCAGGTATTTGCTTTTGCTGTTGCGGGTGCTGTGTATGTATTTGTTGTTGATGACTATGACGAATCTGAGGTATATGTATTTCGGAAGGCCCAGTCTCACTGGTCTGTGACAGAATTCGTTGTGGCACTATTGGTGTTGACATGTTACTCGTTTGGGGCACGCTATCAGTCGCTTCAGTTTCATCCGTCGGCCCTAGCGCGATATCTAACAGATAGTCCTCCATGAACATCAAATCAGTGACTTCATCGAGACCTGGAAGGAAAGTTAAGGGATAACATAGTAATAAATATAAAAATTCGCAGAATTTTGTAGAACGAACAGATGAAAACGAAGATGAATGTGACACAGGAAAAGCCCCAAAATAAACCGACAGTCAACGGGCATATTTTAAAATTATTTGAACCGAAGCCACTACGAAGCATGTCTACATGCGTCAATACCATTTTAGGTGCTAGTCGTACTAATTCAATGAAAAAATTGTGCAGTAGCTTAGACTAACGAAGATTTCACAACCATTTTTCAATAAGTCGAACCTTATCAGAAAACAACAAGTGATGGACAAAATGTTTTGAAAACTATAAAATTGACCAAACAATATAACTGAAATGGAAAGCAGTTGGAGTAGATTAAGAAAGAAACAAAGGACTGCAATGAAGAAAATCTACCCAGCACATATGCGTTGCCTATAACAGCTCTTCATCAGATTACTTGACGCAGCAATTTGCATTCACGTAAGCCGAAATTAGGTCTGAACCACGGAGACATTACGCGGTTTTGTACCAGTCTAAATCTCAGAGTCACGCAGCCGATTCCGTTCTCCGCGTAGCTGCGCCCTAATGGCGATGGATCCTGGTTTTTCCACTACACCAAAGTGTCACGAATGACAAAAAAGAAAGCTTGACGCAGATCTGTATAACATAAGCAATCCTCGTAAATGAAATGACTACCACAAAAGCTCATCATTCTCGTCCAGCTGACTGGGTGGAATCAAGAGACCAGTTGCAACTGATCCATTCACTGAATCGGACAAGTGAATAAAACCAATTTCTAGCGTCGGTTAAACCTTATGGCGAGACAAATTATGCGGGCGAATTAGCGACTGGAATCGACAAAACCGTGCGGATTCGTGTGGAATAGCTTCTTTGATGAATGCCTGGTGGATAACTCACTTGCAGCCGTCTCGAGAGATTGTTGTGCGCTTTGTCGGCTGGGTATCTGACCGGATGGTGTCGGACAGGATGATTTTGTAGCTCCCACGTTTCCGGCGGTGGATGCACCGGGTTGAGGAGTGAGCCGCTCCGCACACGGAGTGGAAGACTGCAAATCGGGCTTTGAAACTACAAACCGTGTGGCAAGACTAGGTGAACCATGAGGAACATGCTCAGCTGAAAGAGCGAGTTGTGCCGGGATTGCAGGTTGTGATGTCACCGGACGTGATTGGGCAGGCTGAATGTGATCTGCGTATGACGTCACAACTGACACTGTTGTTGCCACAGAGGAGTGCACAGATTTGGTATTTAAAAGTGATGCTGAATGTGCGTCTTGAAACAATAACGCATCGCTCGCAACTGCGTGCAAGGAACTAGGACGAGACAGCAGGCGCGACTGGTTTTGTCCGACCATAACATTTTGGACCAAACCTGACCCATTCAGATTTATTTCTGAAGACGACTCACTTAAAGAACTCGTTACAGCTACATGTGCACCACCTCGATCATCATCTTCGTTACGTTCACCGACCGTATCTAGTGTCTCTCCGTCATCTAATTCATCATCCAATTCGCGGAGCTCGTCGAAATCCTCATCGTCTTCAACCTCACCGACCTCACAAACATCGTCCACATCGTCGAATTCATCCCCTCCTTCTAGGTCGTAGTCCTCTTCGCCGTGCACATCATGGCCATCAGACATGTGTTCCAACCAACCGTCACCGCGCTCGCAGTCACCAGGAGTTCGAGCATCTGCAGCACGAGAGCCGCTTGAGACGGATAAACCCCGATCGCCAAAAAGGTGGCACTAAAAGAGAAAAGACCAAACCATTGATATATAATCATTATATATATATCGAGATTTATGCAACAACCGTCATATGAGCAATTCCCTTTCCAGTAGGAGGCAGCCTCGGGAAGTAAATAGCTCAATTTGTATTCCTTCAGTCCAGCAAGAACTGGCGAGTCTTTTTGATAATAAACCACATGCTTTGCAGTTGCCCAGTAAGCAAATTGGTTAGAAATCTAGTCGATATTCAATTACAGTCACGATACGTATATCTAAACCATTAGGTATCCCGAGCTCATTTGGAAGAACAAAGTGAGATTAATTCACAGCAATCTGATGCTTGTTTTGCTATGAATTCAGCATCAATGAACCGCGGTAATCAATAAGCTCGCCACTGTCCTCCAGTAATTACTTGGCCCTTTCGATGTGGCATCCCGTACCTTCAAAGTGAAACTGCCCTCTCATCAGACCTCAGAAAGCTGGCAGTCAGTATCTATTGGTTAGGTACCCTCTTTAATTATCACTTCAAGACATGAAATGCATTTCGAACAGAATCAAGATTCAGCACGACGTATGATTTTGTATGATGCATACTCTTCATCAAGTGTATTTTTACCCAATTTACGCCAGACTGAAAGAGACCCACTCTACTCAGGATAACATGTTTAGTAAATTGTGGCAGAATAAAACAAGTGACTTCTTTCGGAGACACTGCCGCCTTTTTATATTGGATATATTCTTAGAATGAAAGGAATACCTCCGGTACTACAACGACAAAATTCCTATTTTCGGAGTCCATTCTCTTCTGATCCGTTGGTAAGGATTTTTCTAAGTTTATTCATGTGAAAGCGAATAAAACAGACGAGAAACAAGCAGGACAACTACGCCGGAGGACATCCTTCTAGAAATGTCTATTTTCTGGGTGTTTTCCGCGTTAGTTTGTGGCACTTATTCATCACCAAAATTTTCTGGTTCTTAGAATGAGTTGATCCTACTTTTCTGATACTACGTAAGATAAATATTGTCCCTGCTGCATTCTGGTATCAAAAGATTTTGTTGTTTCGCTCACCGCTTCACTATCCTCGTAACACTGCAAGCGCTTATTGCAGTGTGCATAAGTGACCTTGACACGAGGTCAACCGTGATGTAAATTAAGAACCCCAATAAATGAAACATTTCCTCTTCGTGATCAATCACGAGTATCGGACCACATTTACCGCAAAATACAAGTTAAAAAAATAAAAAAACAGCCGCTTATGAACACGCGCGTAATCCAAATTAGGATATTCGTTGAAATAAGTGCGTCAGTTTAAACACTTAGTGTTGTCCGTAATGAAATTACATCCGGAAAAATTAAAAGAACGCTCAAAAGCGCATGCGGTAATTTCATGCACCAGAAGCACTTATTTTTTTCATGTTCCTGTCACAACGAGACTACACCTTGACGTGGTGTGACGGCTTGCGTGCCTCCATGATCCAACGAGCTATACAGGATGGCTTATTCCAAGCCGAAGA
>LUCM01007179.1:21875-110890 GCA_008360955.1 Fasciolopsis buskii | reverse complement strand
AGTGCTGGATTCCGTATCATTGTATGAGTTCATGAAAGAATACCAGTTTTGTAGACGACCTGGTGGAGGCCATGAACTTCCAGAATCAGCTCCTATTGCAATCCGAACGAGGAACCACCTCTTATGATCATGGGTCTTTGACCCCTATCTCGTAAATATATCCAAGCAGAGGGACGTACGTTATCTTTTCTCTCGACATATTTTCAGATTCCCCGTCCGATATTCATCGAAGACAGTTCGAAGGAACTTTCTTCGGCACAGAAGCTCATGGAGGATTTCAGCGAAAGGTAACCCCATTCCCGCAGGGTAATTTTTTGCCGCCATTATTGTCGCTTCCAGGTATTCACATGAATCTTTATCTCACCGTTCTTTTAGTCCACGCGGACACTTATCCCAGCCGCCAGCTGCTCCCAGTTCACAGTAGAAGCCGTGTCAACTTCCACGCTAATTTTCTTTGATCGGAACTTAATTTACATCGGGCTTTTATTAGAGTATCCGATGTCGTCAAACCGCATGCTGTGAGAGCATCAGGACCCGTTACGGTGATTATGCTGAACTGGTCTAAACTCTCGGCTTTGCAAACGACTTAGAAAGGACTTTATGGGCTTTAAGTGGCATCAGGGTCAGCCAGGCGGCCATTGCTCGCATGTCGGATGTACACCTTGTGGACGATGACATTAGTACCAGTTACTAGACAACCAAAGCATTTGACCTCAATGGACTAGCCGAGCTGACTTAAAGACAATGGACAAATTCAACACAACTAAAGGTTGTCGACAGTTTTCATATGAATTCCGGGTCCACGCACCGAAGCGTTGTGGGCCCAGAGACGTAGGCACCACAGTGCGCAGAATGCTGCCTGCGACCATTGGTAGGGACCTTGCTTTGCAATGTAACTGGCTCGGAACTTGTGGGAAAATGGTTGTTTTCAGACAGCGATTTGTGGGAGCCATTGGCAGATTTATTCCATGGCTTTGGCTTACTATCTAACAGCTGCCTTGAAGTCAATAACGGCATTCCAGGAAGAATCAGTCCTACATATTAAGAGAATCGCCAAATATTGGTTGACCGATAAGTGGGAATGAGATTTCGCAGGTACGCATATTGCCACTTACTATGCTTTTATCGTATCGACCAATGTGTATTTTGTTGTTCATAGAACGTAGTAGCTTTCCAAGTAGTTGATCGGATTCTTCGTCAGTTTCATTGTTTATATAACCAGACCAAGGCTAGAGCATGAGACCGATCAAATGTTTTCCTAGAACGAGCGATTACTTTGAAAGAGGTAACCTGTGAACCCAGTGCACACACTAACTGTCTCAACCGACGGTCTCTTCCTTCATTCCCTTCCAGGTCTCACAGTGGTGCCGGCTAAATACACACGGTACAATGGGAACCAGATATTGCTTCTTCTGTCTGCAGTACTAGATTATTTTCACATTCTTTCGTCTTTCGACTTAATCGCTGTAAATCGCTGCGCAGGGATATACCGTGGTTTTGGTTTTGTCGCAGAAACATTCCCAGGAATGTTCAGTCGTTTGCCCCAGATAGTGCCATTGTGGACTTATGACCATTAAGATAGCCAAAAATGTTTAACCGGTGGGAAGTGGGAAGGAATTCAACAATTAAGCCATTTTTGTTTGCCCACCACTTATCGAGTCGATACCGGAAGGGTGTCTGGCACGTTCCCGGGATTTTCCATATGTAGTGTACACACTCACCGGATTTCACTGGACATTTACCGGAATTTTCCCGGATTTTTCCGGACGTCATCTGCATCCGGACGGAATCCGTCATGCTACCTGCGATGTCCCGGAGTCCTCCGTTATTCCTAAACTCTATTCAGCTCATTCCTGTTGAGACGGTAACCATAATTGTAGTCGCAATATTCACGGTTGCTTGTAATGAATTCAACATCCACCGTTGCAGTAGAATCATTTTTCTTTTTATTCTGCGGATTATGGCGTGACGTTGCAACTTGATTAGTGGCATCAATCTTTCAACGAAAACCGATTGCTCTCAGGCACCATTTTCTTTTGGATCTACTTTAGCTCTCGCTATATGTTCAGCGCCATTTAGTTTTGTATGTTTCATTGCAGTTGTGCGACGCTTATCGACATAATTCGCAGTTGAATCGCTTCGGCAACTATACATCTCTCTATGGTCTCGCGCACTGTCGCATCGGTGCTACGTTAGAGCCGCGATATATAAAATGCAATTCACCCATCGGAATGCTGGCTCACGTCTTCTCTATACTGTCGACCGAGGGGCCTAGTCAACCGCGGTATCGGATTCAGAGAGAGGGCATTTTTGATTGAGCACTTTCAACGTCTTTAACATATGAATGGAAAGGAGACGAACAAAGTTTTGCCTAAAACGAAGGCAACGGAAAAATACATCCACCCGCACTAGCACTTTTTCCCAATTCTGAGGCAATCTTTATGAAGGAATACCTCGGAAATCCTCCTCGTTCCTCCCCGAACCGCGCATGTTGACTAAAAACAACCCATATCTAGCAGCTTACGTATCCCATGCACACACTGTTTGTCGGTTATTTTGTTTATATCGGCCTTTCGTGAACCGCACCGATTTGTTCTCTGCGTTAAACTTGAAGTGGCTGCATGTTTGCGACCGATCGAATTCGAGCTTTGGCTCTCCTTTTACCACCGCACTGGCCGCACACTTGAGGTTTACGTTATTTGTACAGTTTGATGCTGACACGGTTTGGTACCACAGAGGCATGCCAATCTATTTTGTTTTCATCCAAATCTCAGATCACCTTTGCTACACGTGGCTCAAATAACCGGCATTGAAACTGAAAACAGACAGCTGCAAAGACTGGCTGGTTCAAGTTTACTATGCCGAATTCCCTTTGTTTTTGTCCATTCTACCGTTTCACCCCCTCCTGCTCTGAATTCAGCCAATTTTCGCCAGTTTCTGTATCTACTGAGCTTTGGGGATGGATTCCGCTAGCGATCTTTCATTCCGTCACGATTCTGACATGACCCGAGATGAAAGAGGTTAGTTTTACACAACTGGGTGCCAATTATTCTCAAGCAGAACCGGAATTGCGGCTGATAGGGGGATAACTTTTGTTGTACCCATCAGCATTTCACCATATTTTTCATGTTTTTAACAGGCATAAAGCTCAGCAAATTAAGAAATATGAGTGGTTAAAAATACGTGGATGTCAAACTCCTTGGACGTGATTTTCTGGTATCATCCGAGCCTTCGATCCAGGAAGTTTAGTTGCACTGAAAAAGGATGATGCAGCCATCGACAACTCAAAATCAGACACAGTCTTCGTTGTTTTTTTAGAACTTCACATACCTTTTTCCTAAGAATAATAAAAGACATAATGATCACATTTTGCAGCAGGTTTGAAAGATTCGTTCGGATTGTATATAAACGGCAATTCTGAAGAAGTAATTGGCAGGTGGAAATACGAACAGGAAAATGGAGAGCCATCCACATTGGCGCCCATGGGGAGGGATTTTCAGTGTTATGTTCTATCTGACTCTTAATACAGCTGGAGCCGTCGAGGCTCGTTTGGTGCCGAGCGGGTAAAAGCAACGGATAAAAATTGAGGATTATATAGGCTGTGAAAAAATGGATAACAGTGTATAAATAACTTCCGGTCAAATTAATTTTCAATTGGAGTCAGATAACGGACCAATAAACTTATTGCGAGATTTCAGAGTCATCGAATTAGCTGGTTAGGCAGCCACAGGATGAGGGAATAGAAAAGGTGTGATTGCTTTTACACATGGACCTGGTTCACCTAGTCAGTATGAAAAGGCAGCGAACCGCTGACAGTGAGAATTTTTTGCAAGTTACGGAATATGAACTGAGGTCTCAGGAAAGGTGAATATTAAAGAGAAAGTTTTAAATATATGACAGATAAGCAGTCGGCGAAACATGGGATAAGGCAGCCGGGAGCAGCGATTTAACGGAAGGACGAAAGTGCGGAAAAGGTACGCTTGGCGGACCTGCCAGTAAATCCGTCTTAACAGTTTTGTTTATTTAACTGCTGGATAGCTGAAACACAGGACAAAGCAGGGGAACTTGTTTAGCTGCCACAGACTGAAAGCTGTCAGGAAGAAGGGAGCCAGTGTGGAGGTGCTCGATGTCTGCAGCAGTTGTTGGTGTCATTTTGAGAGTTGAAAGAGGGACGGTTGATGCAGGCGATTCGATGCAGCAAACAGGGTGTTGCCCTGAAAAGAATAAGCTCCAGCCACATTTATTCGTTGAGAACCTTAGCGTTGAATCCTCACTAATGCGGTTTGGGTTGTGGAAAAAAGTACGGGGAAATAGCCGATTGCACGAAGACGACGGAGACCTTTTCCACGAACACGCTGGAGCGGGGTGCCAATAAAAGCACAAAAGAGATCGAACAATCTGCGGGGGAAGGGAAATGAGATGGATGGTCTTGAAGCAGCACCTTCAGTGGAACCAGGCGGATCTCATAACTATTCACCGGCGACCCGAATACCAGATTGCCTAGTTCCGTACCACAACTATCGTTAAGACGGCCATTATTAAAAGCAACATGCTAGGGAAGCAGTAACAATCTAGTTATTATGGACAGACAGAATGATTTAAATTGCGGATTCCTAACGTCACTGTTAACTGAGTGGAGGGGACGATTGGGGGCAGGTGTAGGGAGCTAAGTAGAACCGTTCGAGATTTATATTTACTTCTGCCCGATAGGAGACAAAAGGGCAAAGCTGACCGAGGCGAATCAGGAACCTGTGAGGAAAAATGGAGACTAAACGAGTCATATCAAGAAAGAGCAGGGAAGGCTAGGAAGTTTAGGTTACACCAGCAGGAGAATGAAACAAGCCAGCGGAACTGACGTTAGTTAAGGGATTGGGGCCGAATACTAAGTGAAGACTTTCTTAGACTGATAAAGCGGCAGATGGAAGCCATTCATCAAAGATGGATGCACAGAGGAGAGTGTCGTAGAAGTGTCAAAATTGGTTATGGTATTGGGGCAAAAGCAGTTAGGAAGAGGAAAGTAGGTTAGGCAATAGAATTGGATTTTAGCCTCTCTAATATGCAGGCATGAGAGGAAAAGTGACAGCACCAAAAGAAGAAAAATCAACTTCCCCCGAATATAATATTGAGTTCATCGAAAGAAGCGAATAGAACTGGTGGGACGCGTAAGGTGGAGCCGAATGTAAAGGGTGATGTGGATATTATTAATGATTTCGAAAATTGGCTGTATGAGTAACAGAAGACTGTAAGATCTCACTGGATATTCATTAGGTGGATACAGAGGAAAGAGGACCTGATGCCACTACAAAGGTGCATCGCAAGTAGGGGTGTGCCAAGGAGTATACACAAGGCCAACGAATCGAAATTTTTCGATATACTAAAGGACCTTTGGAGACGATGGAAATGGATAAATAAACATGGAATCCTCCATGTAATCAACATGAAGGGTGTTCGGTTGCGTGTAAGTTCGTCTAATAAAATCACCGTTACCGAGTCCGGGAACGACTAATTTGGTGGCTCAAAGGGTGCTTGCATCTGTTTTGTAACAACAGGCAACCAATGGTGGGACACTGCGCAAGCCGATGGTTGGGTTTAAATGATTTTTCAATGACAGACTGTTAGTCTTCATGATCTCAAGCAGTGCAGAGTATTTGACCCTTACACCAAATGACCGGCTCATCCTGAGGTCTCATGAGAACCGTCTGGTAAGAATGACACCAAATGGTACCCACCATTTCCCGGCAGCGTGCAAATGACTCAACTATAGTGTTTTTGGAACGATGATCAGAGGAGCGCCTCTCAAACCGTCAGTCTATTCAGAAGTGGATGAGCAAAATGGGATCATTCCCCGTTTGGGTGTCGTTTTGCTTCGCCGAGGGACAAAAGCAATGAGGCGAATGGTCTCTCTGGATCAGTGAAGAATGTCCCAGCTCGCGCAGCCTGTGCATGCTGCGGTGTCATATCTGTGTAAGCGCAAACCTTCTGCACATGTTTTGCAGAAGATACCTGATTTGTCCATTTAATCTTCGCCAAGCAATGAGACGGCAGCGCGCAGCTAATACTTGTGATGAACTCGCCAACTGTCATTGCGTTCTTGGCCAATTTTGCTTTGGAAATACACACTGAATCATAAGTGCCAATGATGTGAGTTCAACGGACGGTAGTTTTATGCCATACCTAGTGCGGCACGACGATAGGGTACGAGCGCATGAAAGCCAGCATACGGACCACTAAAATGAGTCTTTCAAATGTATCTGTACACAGTAGACTATTGATTACAGTCAGTTTTCGAGTTCGGCTTCACGTTTGCGGGATAACTGGAAATTGCTGTTATAGGGGTATAATTTCCTACACTAGATTAAATTTCCGGTATTGTTGGCTAGTCAACACAGTCGTACATCCGGGAAATTACTAGGATACACTGGAGTACATTTTACGGAAATCTGTGAAGAGTCACTTGAGAATGCACGTGAAGTGGTCCCGATATTAGCCGTGAGATATAAAGATCTGAAGGGTCGGTGATATCTGATGTAAATATATGTCTGATTACCTAACAATGGGCAAAACGTTCGCGGTTTTCCCCCACCGGAATGCTTGCATTGTAACCATGCCAATAATTGTTTCTTGCACTCTAAACGATTAGTAGCTTTACATTGCGGCCCGTGACGCAATCATCAAAACGGTATTTAATTAGAAATTGACGTTCGGTATGGGTCAGGTGGGAAGATATCTTCATGATTTGTTATGAACACTTACTTTTCTTTCACATGGAAAGTGTGATGGTTGTATGTAAAAAGCTGAGTTGCAATTAGTGGAGATGTTGGCTGAATTGCAGGGGACAGCTTTCAAGTCTCCCGAAGAAAAAAGATAACGGAAGCATGGAGATTTGTGCTCCTGCACTGCAGACTGTTTCTACACTGCTTTTCTCAGGTTCCTTGTTCCATGTTCTCCCACTGCAGCAGCGTTTCCTTGCCTATACATGCTTAAATGTGATTGTATATCCACGATTTAGGCAGGGGTTGAAAGATAGCAAACACTGTCTCTAAAATGCATCGATGACCATCAAACAACTTCCCCACCCAGATTGAACATCGTCGAGGATCACTAGCTAGTACGCTGTTTTGTCACATGAAATACATGTTAGGATCACTACTAATGGATCAAATTATGAGGACCATTAATGAAATGCCGAAAACTGACCAGAGGAAATTTGCTCCGTCATATTCTAATCGCGATTGTGCAGTATATGGCCTGCATATTTCATTAGAGCTTTGACCGGAAAAATACTTATCCTAGATGTGCCCTAGTGAATCTGCCGACTTATTCGTTATGGACTTATTTTTGCCTTTGAGTTCCTAGATTTATTATCATCAGTAGCCTGCCGCAATTTTTGTTATTATTCCTGCCGGAAAGTGGCCGATAAAATCAGCATAAATCTTCCCAGTTTTTTGCTTTATCATTGATTTCGTCTTAAGAAGCAAATTGGACTACTTTGTCTTCCCGTTTTACAATATACGAACATAAATATGTTCATCCGATTCATACATAAAATCGTCTGTATATAAATATTCGGAGGCTATAAAATGTGCAACAATAATGTAGTTGTAAACACTAAGAGTTGTCCACGTTTTCTTGCTTCCTAATTTTTTATTGATCCCTAATTAATTCCAATCGTTAACAGTAAATGTGTATACTATTTTTTCCATTTGCGATCAACCGTAGAAACTATAGTGGGGACTGCATGCAAGAAATCACTATATGTTATGCAATTTCTAAAGTGAATTTTTATGGTTATAAGTTGGAGACTACTTAATGGAGTTTTTTGTGAGGAAAAATAAACTGGCATTGATTGAAGAATATTGGATTTCTCCAACGATTCCCGCCAAATTTTGGGAAACAGAAGCATTTTAAGACGCAAGATTATGCGTAGTGAAGTATGGATAAATTCCACAAGGAATTTAGTGGTGCAGTATTGGAAGTGATCAGTGGCATTTTCCGGAGAAATCGCAAAGCCACCGCATACCTTTTATGGAAATAATTTGTGCACTAATATACTGTCGCAGGCAATTGTGCTTACTTACATGTGATTTCCCATCATTCCCCGAACCGGTCTGTTCCTACTGCAGTATCTCGTCGCTGTAGTTAAAAGACAAAACTGTGGCTGCTTTAGCAATGTAAAGTCAATGATAACCGGAGCTCGTTGAGGCGAAGGAAGTTTGTCCGTTTTATTCCTTGGCATAGTAAGGTATCCTGTTTATATGATGGTAAACTTGGATTTAGAAAAGATTACTTGGTTATTACGCCGCAGTGTGATAGAAATCCATCTTCTGGATAATATGATTGCAATGCTGAATGAAAATCTCCTCCACCTGTTTCAGGAATGAACGACCAAGAAAGCGCCCAACAAACGGCATCGAAGGGTAATTTGGCAGACGAATAACGACATGAATATATGCTGACTGAACCGCAGATAACCATCGTAATACACGCATTCCATGTATTTCGCTATCCTGTGAAACACTGCTCAACAAGTTGTTTTGAACCGTTTACCGTTCCAACAAATTAGTTTGAAAATGGTTTAGATAAACAGGACCGACCAACGTGTTGTGCCGGCAGTTGCTATAAATCGGTTCGCATGGGCAAAAAGCCTTCAGGATCAAGAATTATAAGAAAACGGTACGGTTTTAACCATGTATCGTGTTAATACTGAGCTTTGGGTTTCGAAAAATAAGGGTTGAATTTCTCCTGTTTAGTAGAAAGTTTACTACGACGGTGGTACGCTCACAAATTGCAATACCTGCAGTAATGAAAATTAATGCGCTCGGTGAACAAATTACAATTTCCACTCAGTGAAGACCATTGTGTTCCTCTAGTTATTCACGCTGCCTGCAAATAAACCGGAAAAAACCCTTGGTGTCTCACAGAATATTGACGGACACGTTCCTATGTGGCCTCATGTGTCAACGTACCTGGATCTGATTGTCAGATTATCGTAAGTGTGATTGGACAGGATGCTGTCATGCTATGAAGGAGACCGCAATTATGCCAATGAGGCTTATCCGAGTTTTCCACCTCACTGAACATAAGTGCAGTATGATCAGGTGCATCCTTGATACTCCCTTAAATACG
This sequence comes from Fasciolopsis buskii, assembly GCA_008360955.1. Classification (NCBI taxonomy): domain Eukaryota; kingdom Metazoa; phylum Platyhelminthes; class Trematoda; order Plagiorchiida; family Fasciolidae; genus Fasciolopsis; species Fasciolopsis buskii. The sequence continues at coordinate 101,764 of LUCM01007179.1, read as the reverse complement.
CAATCATGCCCGGGATTTGTCTTGAGGACGTGGTTGAAATTTCACACCATGAAAATGTAGCATGAAAGCGTGTTCTACTGGGGTTTCTGAAGAGCTTGACAAGGCAAATGCTCACGGAGCTCACCGACAGCCGTTCGGTTTGTTCAAAATCATTGCAGAATTCCAACCAAGAAACACGGTGGGAGTGTTTTACATCCCATATTTTCAAGTACACAAGTCCGCTGACTTATTAGCATTCCCACTCTCAGGTCAATCCTCCGTTGACATGAAAAATCATGCACTTTAGGGCCAGGGGAGTAACGTGTCGGACACCATCTGGTGAGCTGAAATCATGCATAAAATTAAGAGATAATTGGTAAACATCGATCTCAGTTACGTGGCATTAGGTATGGCCGTACATTAAAGCACATGCACTCCCGGGAGTAAAAGGAGCCGATACAAATCCACTGCTAACATTGGAAAGTGCGACTTAATCGTATAAACGACAATCAATTGTAATGGAAGTGGTCAATTAGTACGAACATTATAAAACAATTCCCAATATGGAACGCAAGCGGCCTATTGATGAACAAATTGATGAATAAATCCTGGACCAAAACTACTACACAACTATGCTACTTCTCATAGATAGATAATCATATTTCAGTCAAGTATGTGTCTGTCGATAATGCCGAGTATATTTAGAATCTTTCAGGAAAACCGCCCGTGAGTTCGCTAGCCGGTCACACCCTGCCATTGGATTTGGATCACTGCCTGTCGGATATTTACAAGAACGGTCCGGAATGCAAATGTGCCCCGGTGTTCTGGCTTAACTCCATGCCTCCCCTGTCTGCCTGGTACATTCAGTTCAGTTGGCATCATCACCAGTCACCATAAGGGTTAGTTGGTTTTCATCACGTTCAAACATACCTTACCTAATAGGCACTGAAATTTGGCTTATTGGCGTTTTAACGGGCGACTGTCCCAAATTTATTATTTTCAAATCTAACTAAAAGTTCTGCTACTGAGCTTATCCGTTCAGCTGGCGGAACTTATCAGATTTGATCTGGATGGTGACCGAAATTTAACAAGACGCACGACGTAATACTGCACTCCAACTGTCACCAATTGTGTCCACCACACGCTGATCCTAGAGGGGCAATTCACATACCTCTCCGACCCCCGCAGACTCTAAGTTTTACGCGACGGGCAAGGTGACTTATGCGTTGCAGTTACCTCCAGACAACCGAACTGAACGTTTCTGCAAGGAGGACCTAGCTTTGGGCATTTAAAGGTGGCGATGTAGCTGGGCTCGATAATATACGAATCGGTCTGACGTGGCACGCGATGTCCAATAGTTGCCTGAGATCACTCGACGCTGACGCTATCGTCTAAGGGCCAATTCCTTTAGCCTCAATGAACCGAGAATGCTTCGTAACGGACGATTCTATTTCCAAGAAGGAAAATGGTATTAAGCAAAACGTCAACAAACTTACTATCATTTGGCCTAGGAACCGCTCATTCCGAAAAAACCATCTTGTTTTCTTCGAATCCGCTTGGTGCATCTATGTTACTCAAGAACTGAAATAGCTGAAATCATGCACAAATGGAAATGCGAGAATGATTGTTAGGGTTAGTCTTATGATTCCAGATTATCAAACGTAATTTAAACGCATCCGCGTTATCAAAAGCCCAGTAGCCCTTCAAGGACTGTTCTTCAATAAGGTGTCACGACCGCAATCATACCTTCCTTGCGTGACTGATTTCGTTGGCCTACCTGAAATGCTTCATGCAAGCAAATACAAACTCCTTTTACAATGTAAACTTTGTTTGAATAATCCGTCATATGGACCCACGAGGTAAGGACTGATGAGATTTATAATAGGAAACACATCGAGATCACATCACAGACACGACCACGATAAGCAGCGCAGTAAATAACTATTCCCCTTTTCTCGACTTTCAGTGAATCCAATAAACTGAAGAGAATAGAACCAAGAAAAATTATGAGAAAATCTTCCTTAGAACTCGCTACTGGAGATACAACCTGGAAGTCCCAGCAGCCTTGTATGAAGCATTTATCGAATTTCGTTTTTAAATATGATGGTTCGGAAAATCGTGAATAATGTCTTGTTCTACTAATAGTCGGGATCTATTTTTGTGTTTTATAGGTCAAAGTGGGCTGCTGAAAGCACTAAAATGCGTTTACTTGTGTATAATGCAGTTTTGCCAATTGATTGCATGACTGAATGCCGAGGTTGGCAGATTTTTATCTAGCTTCAGTTACCTGTGGTGATTCCGTCGTGGCTAACCCAGAAAAAGTATAAATTTTGCACAAGAAGCATACCTTTTGCATGAAGTTTTTATTAATTATCTTGCAATCAGAATGTAGATCACTTGAGTAAATGAAACGTATTCGACCCCGGACGATTGTATTGTAATTAAATCGAACGAAGAGTTTTCAAGGGTAGACCACAATGAAGATAATCCACTGTTACGCATCTGAGTACATGTCTACGTAGGTGTACTGCTTTTTTAACAGTACATATTACAGCCCTTAAAAGATTGCTAACCCTTTTAAATAACACCGTCAGATCCAGAGCACCTGTGTAAGGGAAATACTGCACTCCGCTTGCGCGAGATTCCATGAGCCAGAGACGTGCACAAATTACGTTTCGAGTAACCTACATGACAATTTATCAAGTGTCCCGACGGACTTTCGGCAACTAATGAACACTCCAAAAAGGAACCAAATGACGAACGTTTCACCCGGTTGCTACTGTTACACTGGAGTCGCAGCTGCACCATGCAAATTACCAAGGAATTGGGAAGTGGAAAACGCCTCCGTGTTTGAACTTCAGCCACACATAGATGGTTGATCCAATAAGCGACCAAAATCATTCTTGCCAAGGTAGTACATCCGTTGACTTCTGCACCTAATCTTGTGGGTATGTATACGGGTCAGAAAAAAACTGCGCACGTGCGTGAATATCTGGCGGAAATAACCGAGAAAATCGCAACGATATGAAAATAAGGATTTCAGTTTAACAGTTCACGAGGCGTCAGAAGAACTCAGTTAAAGGCCGTTACTTTTGACCATCCTGATCGATCGTTCTTCAAGATGATGAAGTCATACTCCGGTTACTATACCTGCGACAAGTGTACACAAAAAGGAGTGTACTACAAACATAACGTAGCGTTTCCCTCGGTAAGCAACCCATGTTAAAAACAGCTTCCCTTCGACATCGGCAAGTTTCGTCCCACTTCCAACATCTGCACGTTGATATGATAAAAGACTTCCCAATTGATTATACACAATGCGTTTCCGTGTAGTTGTAAGAATAGTTGTTCCATGGACTGATTCATCAGGTAGCGAGGGAGCACGTTTCCACTCGCTGCAAGCTAAAATTATGAAGTCTCATTAAAGAACTAATTTATAGTTACCAGGGAATTCCGTCGAAAATGTCGTGAGTAGAACGAATACCGCTCATGGAAGGCAACGGAATTCAGATAGTTTTTAATCTGCTTTGGTAAAGATGGTCTAAAGGGTAACATTCCCTATTATATTTACGTCCACCTACATTTATCAATAGCGACTCATTTCTCATCTCATGCGTCTGATGAGTTTATTATAAACTTGGCTGCGAATATGTTACTTCATTTTGTACGTTTACAAAACTTAATGTATGAGCTAAAGGAAATGTCAAGGAATATCCATTCGCTAATTCATTCAGCTGATGATGTCAGAAATCATGGCCCATTGGACACATTCGGTGCTTTTTCTTTTGAGCTTTATTTATTTAAAATCAAGTCAGTAATAAAAGGTAATAAACACAGCGTCGAAATTGGTGCGGCGCCGTAACGAAGCGGGAATTTCAGGTGCTTCGTTAAACAATTGCGCACAGTCCTCCTTTGAACGTAAAGGTAATTTATTCTGTGATGGCTACCCGCCTAACACAATTTTTCATAATGATGCTGTATTTGTAAATAAACTACCAGGGACAGTAGAGCACATCAACATAATCAACAAGGCGTTAGTAAAATATGATTTTCTCGTTTTAAGTATATTAGTAACGTGTTTGATGATCCCCTGCCCTCAGCACAAATAAATGTATTTTTCGCCGAAAGTCCACTGGAACAGACAGTTTGTTACAGTCCGGTGAAAATCAATTGCGAAGTCGTTGGCTTCATCATGATAATAGTCATTGAATTACTCCGCTTTCACACTTTCTATCCATTTCTTCACTGTAATCAATGTACCGTACTTGCGTCGAATAGGTCCCAAAAACGAAAAAATATTCTCAATTTGATACCGATCAACGGTTATTTACGATTCCCGTCTCTTAGAATTCCAGCGTCCTGAATTCTTTGCGGTCGTCATCCTGTTGGATGGTGAAGACGGAGATGTTTGCACAATAAATAATCCGTGGCTGACACCGGGTGAGACTGCGGATTACGTGTTCAATGTCGATGGGGCAGGATCCCACCGAATGGTGCGAAATGATGCGTTGTTCCGGCAAACACACTTCTCTGGCCAACCAAGGTAATGGTTTGCACAATTAAGTCATCACTTGTTGCGTAATTCATTTCCAAGGTTTGTACAGTGAGACCTATCGCATTCATAGGTAAGTCGAGGATGACTCATTCCTGACCAGTAATGCGACAGCAACAATGGAACTGTCCATCAAAAGAATGCCGTAGTCTGTTGTAAGATTAACGATAATGCAACCAGGAAACGAATGAGAACTTCGTCTTCACAAGGAGATTCACCGCCTGAGCGGTATGTCTGTGGTCCACCAAAATCAGGTGGTGGACATTATTGTATTTGCGTTCTTTTTTACGTTAACAGGTCCAGGTAAAACAAGAGTATCAGCGGCATTACGAGATGAAGTAAACGCCCCGAACTTTGACCATCGTGGGTGGCGTTTTCCTGTAAAATATTCATCCCACATAGCTACGCCGAAGTCACCTACCATCATAGACCCATCCGATTACTACGCTTCTTCCCACAGCAAACTCACCCGAGAGATGAGCGATGGGCTTCAGAAAATGCAGCAATAATCGGACGCAACCAGGCGCTCGGCAGTGCTTCATAACCTTGCTGATGACGATAAAGTAAAAACTCTCGGGCACCATTGGCCAGGTTTCAGCTATCGTGAATATCGTCTCTAAACAAACTTCATTAGCATGCATAGCCGAGCACGGAAAACCATTGAATCCTGAAAACCGGATGGCTGCCAGATAAAACATTGACTCCATTGCGCCCTAGCCAACGTGGCTCACCAATCCTCGCAGCGATTTAATTTGAACAACCGCCATAGACTTTCCGTAGAATCATTTGCGAGAGTCTTGAACCTCATGGTACCAGGTCAACATTCTGTAAAAGTCAAACATGCACACCATCTCGAGGGGTCCGCAGTCATTTGATCATCATCTGAGGAGCGTGATTTTTAGCAGCGCTTGTTTCAGTTGAAAAGTTATTGCACACAAGCGTTTATTTAATAAGAAATAGGTCGGGCTGCAACTTCTTGAAAAATGGAACCGGGATCCTGTGACTGCCAATTATTGATTATGTGAGTCTGGTAGATTAGTTTATTGATGGCGGGGCCTTGCGGGACTTCCGCTTTATCAGAGAACAAAAGGCGACGGATTTTATTTTAGTCTACGGAACGGAAGTGGCACCAGGTTTAACGATGTGCACCTCTATCTATAACTGAGTTCCGTACTCTCTTCCAGTGGTCGCTAAGTAAAGGAATTTATGCATTCTTTCAACAGCTAGTACGTAGCACTGGAGCATATACGAGAATACGGTAGCCCTATAATCCACTATGTCTAAAATGAATGCCTAACTTGCTCCCTCGCGGGCTGAAAGGTCTGTGTACCGGTAAAAAATTATATGGTACCCGTAGAATTTATCCGGATGAATTCTAAAAATTTAAAGCACAGGATTAATATCGTTTCAAGTCACGCAACTCAGATTTTTTGGAGATGGGATATCCCCGAGGCCGGGGGAGTCAGACGGGACCAGGCCTTCAAAAAGTGCGAAAACAACTCTCTGCCGCTAAAATCTGCATTAACCGATTTTTTCCTCAGGAGTGGAGTGGGTGTAAATCTAACACCATTTTGTGCGGCGTACAATCCAAAACGCTTGGAGCTAAGATTTTGAGAATCTGTAAGCAAATAGCAAAGGGAAAGGGATCACACAACGAAATATGGCGAAAAGGTCACTTGTACACATAAAAACAATGGTAGGCCCGGCACCCTGCGCTGACTTATCCCACCGGTTGGCAAATATCTTACGGGCATTCCGCACTCAAGACTGCAGGATTATCAACTTCAAGTCCCATGTTAGGCCCCACCTCGGGTACTGCCCGATTTTCTTCACGCATAAGCCGAAAGTCGACCTAACTTCAGCCGAGAATATGCAGCACGCATTCACTAGAAATCTCCTAGGTCCTTCATTTAGCTTAAACTACAGGGCCAGATGCGAGCTGCTTGGACTTGGACCATTGTTGCTTCGTCGAGTTAAATTAAACCTTACATTTCTCTTTAATCTTTGCCTTAATAATGTCCACTCTACTACAAACGTCACACGCGACGCCGGTAGTCCCCCTTATCCACTTCGCAGTACATACTACTCGTTAAGAATGACCCTGATTCGACTATCGATCAGGGCTAAATTCTTTACGGTTGCCTACTCCAAATTGTGGAAAAAACTCCCCAGTTCCATGCGGTCGTGCCCAAATTCAGCTCAGTTCAAAGCCCAACTGGCAAGGTTATTGGATGTTCAGTTCTTAATTAACCTGACACGAGCTAACATTGGACTAGACGAGGCTTACGAACATGGGGTAGAATTTTAGTTCGTGACCGAATCTTTGCCAAGATCACCATCAGGGATTCAGCCTCACCTCTTGCTTTCTCACTTTATCACACGTCCCCGCTATTGCACTTTTTGATCTTCCCAGTAGTGATGTACCCTCTTCACCAGTGACCTGGGCAACTAACTTTCGAAAGTCTCCCAATATGGGTGGACGAAAATGTCAGCGTACTTATTGTCGGATCCATGCTCTAATTACATCCTGTGATTTTAAACACCAACCCTCATGTTCTTCATAAGACAAATTCTATCGGTCTGCTAAGTCGTCTTCCATCCACTAGTTTCCACATCCCACATCCGTCTTGTTGTTCAAACAGAATCATGTGTCCCAGGCTGTTTTGTTTCGTGACACAATATCGCATGGTCTATATTTTAGCCAGTTATTGTAACGGTCCTTGTCCTTGGTGAGGTATTTTTGGTATGCTGCTGGGCCTTCAGGCCCTTTCAGTAGAAGCATAATCTAATGCCCACGACTGTTGCCCACTTAGCCTGCTGAAGTATTCAAGTGTCATCTAGTTTTCATAGCGTTTCTTAACATTTCTATTCCCAGAGCGTCTTCAAACCAATTATGTACAGTATCCCGTTATCGCGTCAGCGGTAACAATCAAAAGTGGTAACACTTCATAACGTTATCTACATTTCCTCCCCAAACTCTAAACTTCGAATCAAAATTAGCATGGTGCTGGGTGTAACTAAGTTAGAATTGTCAATGACTTTGTCCGCGCAATTAACACTTAACGATGATCCACAGTTGAACTTTGTTTGGCAACAATGAGCCACTGCTCCTCCATACTAAATGGCTGGACGGGTGAAGCCCACAGTGAAACAGTTTCACAGACCATGTTAAACATTTGGAGCTCATGGCTTCAATGATTGCACTGCATTTTCACCTCAGTTATTCAGAAAATTGGGCCGATGAACATTGCCTGTTGGCCTCCGGTAGCATCCTGGGCGCTTTGGCCTCTGAAACACAGATCCGAAAGGAATAGGTCATGTAATGCTATTTTCTTCAACATCTCCGAACATGCTAACATGAACGGCTTTACAGATCCAGTGTTGACGAGTAACCGCATGCCTGACGTACCATGTTTAATGACGAGACTGTGAAAGTGGAACCAACGTTATAGTCGCCCGCTAAGCTGCAGTTTCCAACCAGAATTATAGAAAATCTGTTCACCAGCAAACAAAACATTATTGGTTAAACCGCAACCTTCAAATCCTAAAAACAACCGCTGACAAATCACAGTTTCAGTGAGAAATTACTGACCAAACTGCACACTAACCCAACTTAAGCCGATGGTTTCCATGATGCGACTAACAAAATATGCACGTGCTGTCATAGCGGGTTCATCTGAAATGGGATTTTTATCATAAAAACATCGAGTCACCACTACAGCAGAAATCGACCGGAGCCGATACCTTACACAAGCTCATATCAGACGATTGTAGACACAGATGCATCGAGGTCTGCCCTCACAACTCAGCCTCAGCCCAAGTGCCCCATCTAGGATTCCTACGTCAGCGTACCCTGTTCTTTCAAGATCAGAAACCAATCCACTCCGCGCCTGTTCTACAATAGGGTTACCAAAGACAGCTCCTCTAGTTAAAAGTCACATTCAACTCTACAGACACGGGCGACAAGCCACAAGTGAATGGTGGTGCACTAGACACCACGCTCAAAAGCCTTTTCCATGAGCAGCAATGCCACGTGCTCCCTCACAAGCGATGGTCCATTCAAGGCACAAAATTCTTCCGCCTCGTAGCATCGCTGCCAACCATTTAGACCCTTCACTGTCCCATAGTGCAGCCCCTTCTGGGAGCATGGTTAACTGAGCTGGACCTCAACCTCTTCATTTCAGCACCATTAAGGGACCCCACAGCATTAGTAATCCTTTCCCGCCACCTCATCGTACGAGTTTCCGCAATCACAATAACTGCCACCGGGGTCACTGCCTCATAACGAGAAGTGACTTCTGTATTGCTCGCCCGAAACCTACATCCCGAAACGTACGCATAGGCCGTGCGGAATCCAGAGCAAGACCATGTTTTCTAGCTTACCATCTAATGACCATAATCAGTCGGTAAAGACAATGCTTCCAGTCAACTGGAGGTAAGACCTTACCCAACTGCGCCACCTCTTGCAAATTTGCTCTAAACGCTCTCAACTTGTCCCCCATTTTACCCGGTTATTCCTTTAGTGATGCCATCTCCACCACCACAGTCATACAGCTTCTGTTTTCAAAAAGCGCATTCTTTTAATCGGCTGCACCAGCAAACAGGCTGAAACCTACCCTATCTAAAGCTTTAACACCAACATTCTTTCCTTCTTTTCTATCTCGCAATAACTTTCCAATTCATCTGGCGTCCCACAACTCTGATGACAATTACGTCAGGTATCCACGTTCACGTGTTAATAATATTGAGCCATTTTCACTATTTTTGGTTAACCCCCGTTGGTTACTAAATAACATGCGCCCAGTGCGTTTACTTTACCTACACGTGGACATGATTCACTTCTTATCACTGAGACATGGCCGCAATATAATACCCCAACAGAATTACTGCTATAACTGGTTGCAAGGCTTTGAGGAAAGACGGAATAAATAAGCGCAGAGAGACCTTGTTTGCACAATTTTCGGCCGGTCAAATTCCTGTCCAAGCTCTTCACCCCACAAATCTGTTATTAGTCTGTGTGAGAATAATTCTACTGATGGTAGTGGCACCTCACCTCTGCTAAAGTAGTAATCCCAGGACATCGGCTCCAGTAGACCTGGATGCAACTCAGTCCCCTTCGACCGTCCAAACACCCCGCAAAAGTGCTCATCTAAATCTACTAACTCTGGTACCCCAAGCTAGGGGCGCCGACGGTATAATCACGCAGGTGATTGCCGTTTCAGACCAATACCATCCGCTTGACATATACCCCATTCCAGCCACGCCCTCAAGCACTTCCTCGTTCTTATGTCAAACAACAGCATGGCACCCGGCCTAAATCAGTTGAATCCCGCCGGAAGCGCATACCAGTGACCTATTCAACCAAGCTCAAAACCTCGCACTTCATTAGCCATCCTGCCAATCCAGTGAGTCAACCTGTTTGTGCACCTCGACCGTCTGGTTCTCTTGGCATACCGAACTGGAGTAATCCACTCGGGCATAAGCTCTGCAATTCGGAAGATCCACAAACTCACGAAGGCCAACTAAACGGCGCTTACAACCATTAGGTGATTGGCCTACTGTACTCATGCTTACACTCTCCTTCGGTAACACAGACGCCGCCTTCAAGTATGATACCAATGCCCCTCCATATTTAGGGTCTGCTGCTTGCCCTACCTACTTCGACCCACTTACAAGCCAACTTTATTTAGATGCATTCCCTCCACTCCAGTGCCCTCTTTCTACTTCAGTACGCCCATATCCTCATTCCAACCACTAGTATCTTCATAACTTTTTACGATTTACCCCTGGCTCCCCCATACTACCTGGCAAACTTTTGATAACTGCATTTCGCCCTTTGATCCGCAAACTATCGTGAGACACCTTTCCCAATCCACTCTTGTCCAGCGCCTGCCCCAATTGCGGCAGCTAGAAAACACTGCTCTCCTGGTTCCTGCGAAGTCCAAAGGTAACGCCTATTCTAAAAAACAATGCACCCACCTGCTAACCGGCCTTTTCTCCGGCACTTTCTACAGCCCCCTCCTCACCTCCTTCTTAAATTACCAGCTCCACCGTAACAAGGTCACCATTCAGCCATCTAACATTGTCTCTTTCCTACTGTTTCAACTTCCATCAGCAAGCCAATCGCCCAATTTTCTGAATAACTGAGGTGAAAATGCAGTGCAATCATTGAAGCCATGAGCTCCAAATGTTTAACATGGTCTGTGAAACTGTTTCACTGTGGGCTTCACCCGTCCAGCCATTTAGTATGGAGGAGCAGTGGCTCATTGTTGCCAAACAAAGTTCAACTGTGGATCATCGTTAAGTGTTAATTGCGCGGACAAAGTCATTGACAATTCTAACTTAGTTACACCCAGCACCATGCTAATTTTGATTCGAAATTTAGAGTTTGGGGAGGAAATGTAGATAACGTTATGAAGTGTTACCACTTTTGATTGTTACCGCTGACGCGATAACGGGATACTGTACATAATTGGTTTGAAGACGCTCTGGGAATAGAAATGTTAAGAAACGCTATGAAAACTAGATGACACTTGAATACTTCAGCAGGCTAAGTGGGCAACAGTCGTGGGCATTAGATTATGCTTCTACTGAAAGGGCCTGAAGGCCCAGCAGCATACCAAAAATACCTCACCAAGGACAAGGACCGTTACAATAACTGGCTAAAATATAGACCATGCGATATTGTGTCACGAAACAAAACAGCCTGGGACACATGATTCTGTTTGAACAACAAGACGGATGTGGGATGTGGAAACTAGTGGATGGAAGACGACTTAGCAGACCGATAGAATTTGTCTTATAAAGTACATGATGTTTGAAGTGATGTTCACTTCAAAGCTAGAACTGTGGCAGCACAATCACAATCAGAAAATTGGCATTGACCAATAAGATACGATGTCGAAATTTGATGTTCAAAAAAATTGAGGCAATTTTCCTCTCTAGGATAGTGGTTTTAACTCTGCTGATGACGTCAAAATAACACATGGGTTGACTGAAAAATTATGAAAATGACAGCTCACTACTAGGAACGGTGAAACGCAATTTGGCTGTGGATCTTAACTCTGAAAGGTGACGTGGGTCATTGCTTAAGTCTGTAGCCCGACCTCATCAATTTATCCATTAAGGCAAGAATCTTTATTTATTTCGCCAAGTCTGTTGTTATTCCACCTAATTTAGCAAAAAGAACTACTGGCGATGACTGCTTATAACTCAATAAAATCTGAAAGTTCCTCGGAATCGGCATTTCTGTTTTCTTTGACAGTTTTGTTCGCTCCCTCTCCCCAGCGTTTCCAGAGGTCTAAATGTAGATAAAAAACAACCTATTCGGGAGTGGGGGCAGAAAATTAAGATCTGGCTGTTACTGCCTGTGATCTGGTTCTTCGCAGCAGTTCTTTTATGCCAAATTCAACAACAAGTGGAAATCCTTCGGTTTGTATTTGTCTCGGAGAGGACGCCGTCATTTAAGTTCCTCGCTATTCTCAGGGGCTGTTCAAAACGTTTTACTATCTCGCATACTCTATTGGAAGCTGCCTGCGGTTCTAACGCCGTGCATCCGCTTATCGTCATCCTAGCTCTGAAGAGCGATGGGGCATCAGGTAGAAAGATCGCCGTCCGGAACCGTCAACCTTGAACTTGAAGAAACTATTGTACCGTTTAATAAATTGGCAAACGTTTCTGGTTGGCCATCAAATATCATCTCTTGGACTTGTGGGGGGTCAAATGGTTCTCCTAACTTTCGGACCGCCTCATCCGATTTAAGCGGGGTCTCCAGTCGTCCAGGTTCTATTTCCGGTTAAATACAGCACCCGCTGAGTTTGGTTTATTCTAATCCCATTCTAATTCAACCATGCCCATATTACACATGTCAGCATTCGTGGGATCTATTAGCTTAAGCAAGCGCGTGAAATAGCACCCTTTGGAAAAAACGGTCCAGTTTCTAAAAAAATCATCATGACTAGAAAAGGAATACAGAGCTTGCAAATCGTTTCCTTTTGAGATCGAAGTCAATATTTACTGAGCTGCATTGTATGGACGTTTGTGCGCAAAAGTAATGTTGCATCTCAGCTAAAAAGTAGGGGGAAATGTAGGGGACACCTTACATTCATCAAGTTGCAACAATGGAATGAACAATAATCAAGAAGTCATTAGTGTACATTATGCTAGGGTGCTCAGGAATTAGACTAAACACAAGAAGGTTTGGCATGCAAGCCAAATAATCGACAGTACAGATCCTGCGGGTGTTGATTCAGGGGTTTTGGTACGAAAAGTGGATCAGGGCGAAACACGAGAATAGAATATTGGAAGGTCACTGAGCGGTTGATGCGTGGGATGGGAAAGAAACTTGTGAGCTAACTATTCGCACGCTGACGTGTACAAAGGTAAAGACATGAGTGTTAAACTTCGGAATTTTATGAAAAGTAACGCCTTGATATTTCATAGAATCAAGCCCGGCATGTGTACTGAGTTTACAGAAGACGGGTTGGATGGATATCTGATTCCAGGGACAGAACAGACACTCGAAACATTTAGATGTGTTGAGATTTAAACCAGCTGGTGCAGAGAAATCGTAAACAGAAAAAAGATTGTTTGAAAATCTTTGAAAATCATTGTTGGTCGAAACGGCTTGAGAGAGGGCCACATCATCAGCATACTTAAACAGATAGCAGGAGGAGCTAGTTGATAAGTCGCTGATGTAAGTATGGATGAGAAAGGGTGAAAGAACAGCACCCTGAGGCATTCCTGAGTTGTTAATCAACGATTTTGGAGTTTTGCTGTCCATTCGTGTGCACTGGGTTTGGCCAGTAAAGCAATCAGACAGCTATTAAAGGCGTGGGAGAACCCGATATTTCCAGTTTGTGAAGTCGAAGGGATCGTGGGATCGAATCAGATGCTGACGAGTAATCTAGAAATGCGCAACGCACAGATTTTATTGATGCGTTTGAGGACTTACAAATGGGGTGAATAAAGGGGGGAACAGCATTCAAAGTGGACCTGTTAGATTTATAAGCAAACTGAAAAGGGTCGTCAGGAAGATGCATAGAAAAATTACGCACTTAAGTATAGCTCGCCCCGTCAGTTTGGGACCAGATGTTTGGGCGATGAGGTGGAAGCGTTTTGCTAAAGCAGTAGAACCGGTAGATTTTGGGATGGGAATAATAGTGACGGATCCCCAACAGCCAGGGTCAGAAGACGAGCGTAATGATGGGCAAATCAGAAAAGTAAATGTACCATCAGAATCACAGCACCATGCCCTGAAAGTGCTGAAGACTGACTGTCAGGAACAACTGTGTTAACTTTAATGGTCCAGAGAATGTCGTGCATCTCTCCTTTAGAAAAGTTTTAACTGTCCTATCATCAGCCTTTCCAAATATAGTTGGGGCAAAAGTGCAAATACGGATGAAAGCATGAATGATGCTGTCGACATCCACAGAGTCTTCCGAAGGTTTCTTCCTCTTCCTTCACGGCAGTCAAATGCCACGCCATAGCAATCCATCCTTGTTACTACTAAGGGGATTTATGGCGAATATAGTGCCGATGTGGTTGATTTAAGTCTTTGTTAGGATGGAAGCATATGGCACGCTTGATTTGTTACAGAATTTGTGGACGTGCTCCTTGAATCTTCCTAGAAATACCAGTAAATAGGGATTACAGTATCTGAAAGAATATCCACCGATTTGAGACGGATAATGATTCAGAGGGACAGCAGATATCAAAGACTTCATTGGCTACCTCTGAAAATATTTTCAAATTGCCATTTAACAGGGTTCCAAAGAGGAACAGGTTTATGCGATAAAGAGGGATTTCCGAAGAAGAAACATTACGGAGGTCATCTCGGATTTGATTTGCTTGCATGAAAGAATAGAACGCTGACCTGGGGTATATACTAAATCTTAATGGAAGCCGTCAATGATCATTACTTGATATAAGAACACGCAGTTTCAGGGAAAATAACTCACGATGGCTGCCAATAACTCAATTCAAAATGGAGCTGACTTTGTTGGGCAGAACACGGAGTAAGTCAAATCAAGCATAGTCAGTGTTAGGGTAAATGCCTGATTGAAATCACCTACGATGATATGCAGACTTTCCGCATGAAGATGAACAATTAAGGCCAGAAAAAAGTTTAAAAAGGAATGATATTGTGTTACAAGCTTAAAAGGGGCAATTTGTATTCTTTATGATTGCCCTGGTGTGGCTAGAATGCGTTTATGTTCGTTTGCCACGCCGTCTACAGTCTTCTTGTCTGAAACTCTCCCCTGCCGATGGGGTCTGAAGCTATCTGTCCACACGAGTGAATCAGTGATATCCGGGTTCAGCCAGGACTCGTGTATGCAGATGACACACGTGTGAACATGGATCGGTGATTGAAGTGTGAGGTACAGGTTCGAAATTTTCGTAAACGAAGAAAGGATATTGGTGTCCAACAATGTTGAAATTGATATATAAGCTGGAGTATTGTAGTTGAGAACCGCTACCAGTCGCCACGTTTGGGTGTTCCCGGTGGATTGGATCTTTGAGGTACAACAATGCGCGATCCCATGTGGAGAAACAATAATGGTTCTAAAGAACAATAAGGTTTAAAGTAGCATTGATTTTGACCGATTTTACTGGCGAACGGAATCCATAATGGAACGCAAAATTCAGACGGTTACTGGACAGGGTCGGGTTCTGACTCGCATCTGCCGTGCTGCCTGGGTTGCAGCAGAAATTCAAAGGGCGCATGCGCATCTGAACTTTCGGCTCCAGATTATTTATGCTTCCTGTAATGAGGATGGATAATCTGCTAACTGAATTTTCTTCCTTTGTGTCCTGCGGTCATATCGCAAATTTTTCTCGTGCTACTCTGGGTGATTAGTCATTTTTGGATAGCCAAGTTTCTGTAATTGAGTTGAGCAAAGTTTCAAGGTCGCCAGTAAACGCAATTTTTTCCATCCATTTTTACGTATATTGCATGTGTTGGTGCAGACGATCTCCATCTGGACTCACATCGCTGTGTTAGCTGCATGGGATGGTAGTGCGCGCGGCATTCAAGCAAAGACCGAGGTAGTTGTGCTTCTGTCAAGTGTTATTGTCCCAAACATTGCGCGGGATTAGTTTTTTCTCAAAGGAAGAGCTTTTGTGGCAGCAGCAATTCCATATTAACATTTGTGATTGCACAATATACTTCAATACACAAAGTAGGATTCAGCGTGGTTACCCAGACCCTATAATCCTTTCCATGTCAGAGAATACTATTCACCAGGGTAGATCTAGAACCTATCCGTAAGTTTCCATTGGCGTGCAGCAAGGAGCACCAGGGCAATTCATTCCAAAACAGCAAAACCCTGTTCGCAAGAAACTTGCCTCATTTCCTGTCTGCAGTGGCTCTTTGTAGGTCCAAACGTTTCTCGTTTGCAACATATGGGTAAATCAATTGTGCAATGCAGTGAATTCTTTTTGGACCACGATGTGGGGAACAATGAACCGATTAGAAAACCCAGGACAATTTAACGTTTATGTTCAACCATTTTAAGTCTCAAGTCACATAATAGTGAACGAAATCAATCACACTGGAAAGTGATCACAGTGTAACTTATATTCCTAGTGTGAGTTTTTAACAGAAGCCTTGTTCCCCAATACTGGCGCAGATAATTACCCAACGCTCAGTGGATATGAAGCATGAAATGAGCACGCAATAAACCAGGTAATGCAATCAACCCGAACGACAGCAGAGAACACTGAGTGCCCTAGTCTGGCACCGCGTTAATTCTATTGATGCACGGATCGCTTGCCGTGACCTGCAGAACATTAACCAAATAGATATATAATGAAGGAACTTCTTCCAGAAAGCCGTCCCGCTCGCCTTTTCCCGTCCAAGTTGTTTTAAATGGGAAAAGCTCTTGAAACGGGCCGAAAGAGAATGCACCCTTGATAGGATAACTCTTGTCCTCGTGGGGATGAAGATTTTGTGATGAGGCTAAGAAATTAAACAATATGAAAACATGAGTGTATCCGAAAGAAGCTTCGTGTTTCCCTTTACCAGAATTCAGTAATCAGGGTGTTTTGAGTACCGCGGTCTTCCTTCTGTTTACCGTAAAAAGCATGAAAGCACTTGGGTACAGAGAATGCCCCACTTAAAAGCACACCTTGGCTCGATTCTCAATTTCATTCAAAATGTTCAGTGTCCTGACGTGTTAACTTGATGAGCTACCGGACCAGTGGATGCCGACGAAGAGAACCCGAAACTGCTTGGAATGTGAGAAAAACTGTTTCAAACTGGAGTTTCTGGACGTCACATCAAAATGGGCAAGAATCACTGAAAGGTAGAGAGAAGAATCGTCGATTGTCACGGGGTATTGATGCTGAATTTTAAACAACATATGCTTCCATATTTTCATGAATAAATCTTGCTTTGCTGTTCACAGTGGGCAGTTACCGTTTCATGAATGACGAATACACGTGATGGATAAAATGGGAGATCGACAAAATTTCAAGCCAATCTGCTTTATAGATGGGAGCAACATTAAGTGTTGTTGACGAAATGAATGACTAGATCTTGCCGAACAAAAATACAAATTTGAGATCTAAATTTTTGGTGCTGACCCATGAGTAGAGTTTCGTTTGTAAAGCCATCAACCAAGCTGGAAACAATCCTGGTTTGGCTTTCTACTACATAGCACAATCTACTGGAGCAAAAATGAGGAATAATGGAAGATCCACTACAAAAGCGAAAGTTGAAGAACTAGATAGAAGATTAGAGGTTTCGAATGCAAGACCGTTACTGCGGCACTGTGCCATATCACCTATTCTCTCTTCAAAGGACCTCGTAGATCCCAACCAGGAAGTCTAACAGCATCAATAAGGGCCAGTCCAGTAGCTGAAGCTCTCACACTTTTCCCCGTCTCATCGGCTGGCCACATTGAACCATCCTCCAACCATTACCTGTCTCGGAAAACGAGGCAACCATTCTTTTGACACGCGCAGAACTTCTCAATCACTTAAATCTATTTTGATTCTGTGCCTGTTCTAAAACCTGGACCCTATGCCCAAGTAAAATACGCCTAGCTTCTGAGTTTTCACAAACTCCCTTACCATATTTCACCAACACTAAAAAGACAACGGTGTATTTATTCTCAGTGGTCATGTTTCGAAGCCATAAACCAATACTGATCACACTTCTGCCGCCCAAAATCGATTTTGTTCAATAGTCGAGTGTCACGCTGACTCTACAGATGTCGCAAATTATCAAATGTCAATCTAGACTTCTGTATGCGCGAAGACACTTCTTCCGACAGACGGCCGCCAAATGAGATACAGCCAACTAAGTAAATGAATCTATCTACTTTACCTAAATGTTCCCCTGCGAGAACAGGGCTCGGCTCTGAATGAATCCACTCTTGTAACAGCAATTTTCACTTCTAATGGTATAAAACGGCCCACCATGTCTACACCATTATTCAGACGATCGAGAAAATCCTGCAACTTTTTTGATTCTTCACTCAATAGCACATCGCCACATGTTTTAAGTCGGATAAGTACGTGTTTGAACCAATAATAATGCCAGTGTTCCCACATGGGTAAAAGTTTATCTCCATAGCCACCTCTATGACAAATTTAAAAGGAAACGTGATAAATGACAACCATGAGGAACACCACTTCGCGCGGAGAACTCAGGCGAAACGTCGAAATAAGTGCGAACTCGGCTTCGCGTGTCGGCATACTGACTGGATACCTGAAATAAATTCATCAGGCGCAAAACAAACTGCGCAATCCACCGAGTGAAACGCCGCTTCCAAATCAAGAAAGAGAGGAATCGTGCCTCTACGAAAAATGTGCCTATGTCCGAAGGTCTGCAGCAAAGTGTAAATTTGGTCAATACAATCCCGACCGGGAAGGAAGCCGGTTCGGTTCTTGCGCATACCCAGTTCGTGAACACTAAATAATCGGTACATGAGAATACCCATGATCAGTCAGGATGCTCTGTAGTTTTTACATGAGAATCTATCACCCTTCTTGTAAATCGACAAAATTACCAATTCACACCAGACCTTAGGAATCTCTCCACTTGCCCAGAGTGATCCAATGAATTCTGTTAACTCCGGTGTTAACATTTCACCGCCATCCTTGGAGAACGATGACGACAGTCCATCTGCCTCTTACGGTTCTAAAAAAACAACCCCCATGATCAGCTTCATTTTTGATGTACACTATGGGATCACACTTGAAAGACCACCAGCCCGTTTGCCTGCAGTACTATCAAAGTCCCCACGGTTTTGTGCCAAATATCTCCTGTTTAGTTTACCTTCCGTTGAATAGAGACCTAGGCCCTTTTGTTGTGGCGCACAAAATTGTCCATGCTTCCTAACTACCATCCTGGCTGCCGAGCGTTGGAACTTTACCATGCAATCCTCATCCATTCGGTCATATAGGACCCTATATTGTAAGTTTTTAGCGTAGGGTGCGCTGGCACGTTGTACAAAGGCGGAAACGTTTGTTTCTCGGACAGAATTCTGGAGGAAAAGCCAAGTTTTTTGGTTTTTGCATATTGTATGCGGCAATGTAACTGGAAGTTTGTTTTACACAATTGTCACAGTCCTCGTCGATCTTAACCCCTTTGACGGCTTCTCGTTTGGATTATTCTGATTGGGTAGATTGGACAAGATATTCACAGATGATCGCACACCAAGTTCACGTGCTACCCGGAAATTCCATGCTTCATTTTAAAGCATCAATAGCCTTAGCGTTCAGCATTAAATAGCAAGGAAAGCCTCACTGACCGCTGCCTTTTCCTCAGAGTTACAAGTTTCTATAAAATGAATGAATATCCAAGAGGAACAAGCGGTGGACCCACGCAAGCGGGTAAGGTAAGAATGCTGCTGTGGCCAACAAACGGAACACATTTTAACTGTACAAAGACGCATTTCCCAATCCTTCTGATTCGATATAAATGGCAAAACCATCGCCAGCGTTCTCAGTTCATTGCTCTGCCAGAGTGAATATCTGGTTAATGCGAGCTCGACCTGGACGAAATCCGGCCTGTTGTTCTCGGATGTCATCCTCGTGGATCGGTTTCAAAAGAGGCAGCATTGCCAAAGCCAGCTTAATTGATCCTTGAAGTGCTCTGCCCAACGGTCTAGCCTTTGTTGTCTACCATTGATGAGCTCCGCACTCCTTTCGCACACGACCTCACTAATCGAAGCTCGCCGCACACCGCTGTCGCGTATAAGCTTAAACAGTCTTTAACTGTCAACTGAAGCGGCCGCTAACTTAAACCACCAGTTTTCACAGTCATCAGCAACGGAATCTCAACTTCGTTCAGCAATGAAGTGGTCAACACCCAAATGGCCGACTAACCTTCGCTTCCTGAGAGCTGTTGCAACTATTCCGCCGCGGAACATCGCCGTCAGTGGTGGCCTCGTGTAACGTGTGCAGACAGAATCTTCAATCCATGCTGCCGGATGCAAAGCGTTATTCAGCAAATATACAAAGCCCTCCTAGAATGGGTCGAATGAAATCGCTGACTCGAAAATTTGACTGCTGGCCGCTCATGGGCAAAAACATTGAAGCCACTGTTCACGATGCCGGTAAGCTACCAAATCTTCACCGAAGGAGGAACCAAGTCTATGACCAACGCCCAAATTGCCGTGGTCCACAGTGTGCATTGACTATTCCGGTCCCATTAATGAGAAACATTACATGATTTTGGCCTACACATATTCGTAGTAGATCCAGCTATAGTAAATTTTATCGCCGACTACAGGTAGGACGCCCGCATGACCCCGATGCGGCTTCGCCCGCCACGGTCTACCTGAAGTCATCGTATCCGACAGCGACACGCAGCTCACGTCCACCAACATCGTCAAATTCTGTCAGTGACTTCAGATACAACACCCCGATCATCATCTTACCACCTGCGATTTATAGGAAAAGCGGAATGATTTGCAGACGCATTCAAAAGAGCACTTCTCAAATCCCGTGGAGAGGTGACGAACGCAGGAGTTATGCGATAACTGTTACTTGCGTACCGGCCCACACCAAACCCAACATGCCCTAACGGCACGACTCCGGCGGAGTTCCTAATGAGACGAAACCTTCGCACGATACGTCACGCAGTCAGTCCCATAGAAAGAGTCAAAATATGGCAGCGGGAACCCAGGACATATTCATTTACCCTCTGATTTGCAGGGTACGCAAGGGATTATCGCGTGACTCGAGGCTGCTGGACAGAAGACACTAGCAAAAGGGCAGCTGGACTGGTATTCTGCGAGGTGGAAAGGAAACCTGAATTCGACATAAGAACCAACTGAGGAAAAGGGCGGGTGCCCCAGAACCAAGTCAAGTCGAACCATGCTGCCTACCGGTGGCTTTACTGCTGAATATCTTCAACATGCCACTAACGACTATGAAAACGCCAACTAACGTGTAAACCCCCAACCTACTACCAAGGAGCTGGTCCGACCGTCGGAGATGACCGACGAAAAGCCTGCAGCTCGATCACGTCAGTACTAGTGACCTATTTTGAGAAGGAGTAGTTCTGGGGAGACAGCAATGTCTTCCCCTATTTTCTTATGGGGATTTCATTTCTCATACTATCTTCTCTTAAAACGGTATCGGTTTCATGTTTTAGCTTTTCAGTTAATTAAATTGTCGCCCTGCCACTGCACTGCTGCTCGCCGATTGTTCAGTTTTATAAATTTTGCTTTAATCCGCTAGTCTGACTATATAAGCGGCAGTGACCCGAGACTACTCTACAAGTTCTTCTTGATTGCCTGATCCGCCGTCGCGCTGTGCCGATGCACGTTACTCCTGAGGCTCCGTCTACTGTGTTCAGCTAGCGGCAGACCTAGCGTGAACGGTGAGCGTCGTAGACTGTGGTTCCAGTATTGTGTAAACCGTTGTGCAGTTACGAGTCAATGCCAGCCCTAGTGTATCCAGTCGGTATTTTGATCAGTTTGTCTGTGCTATCACAGGCTTGATGCCTGTTGTGATTGTACTCCTAGTCTCAGAGGGCTGAGACTTGTTTTGTATTCATTTTGTACTCCCACTACCACATAACATTGTTGACACTTATCGTCAACTGACGCTACAACCGAGGGCGCATATTATTAACCTCTTTGCAGTTTGGGAGCTGGCGTTTTTGCTCCATTGGTCCCAGCGACCCTTGCGAGATCCAGTGTCCTTGATGAAAGCTGTATATAGTCCCCAAACTGAGAATCCAAGAGTTGGGTGGAGGAGGGTAACTGAATGCCTCTCCGTGCAGCATGACTGGAGATGAACGCAGTGGTCGGGGGCACCTTGGGCCACTAAGTTTGGACCCGATACCCATAACTTCCATACGCCGGAAGAGCCAAAATAAGGAGGCTGTGGGCACGGAGGCGAGCATGGGGCTCTCGACCATCACGCAGAAAAACGGGCAAGGGCCTCAGGGGTAAGTCTCGAGCATGCGACACCGCCGTCCGTTCAGCGACCGAAAGGACGGGAGGGGGAGTTACAAAGGTTACCTACACAATTGCTGCAAGTGCGGTCATAATTGGCCGGAGTTACAATTCAGGACTGGATGTAAATATGGTGGCTGTCACTGAGACCCGGTTGCGGCCGGGGGAGGGTGGCAATGATCTAATGTCGCGGGATTATTCATTCTTTATAATCTATACAGCGGACGGGGCAACAGAAGGCGGAACGCTGATACTAGTGGCTAAAGAGTACTATGCGCAGGAGGGCCACTAATTGCATACCCCAAACATACAGGCTCTGGAAGTCAACATCGCAACTGTCGTCTCGATCTCAGTTGTAGGTGTGTACCGTAGCTTGGGGTCGACTCCGGCAGCGGATGTGGAACTGCTTCTCTTTCTCGGTGTGATTGCAGGGTTTGCGGGCAAACTTCTTATACTGGGAGATTTTGATGCCCTAGAGATTGACTGGGTTTGCGAGACAGTCCCGGAAGGTACCTTTAGGCATCAGCTGCAGTTCGTGCACGGGAGTGGGATGGTCCAACCCGTTTCTCAAGCGAATCGATGGAGATTTGGGCAAATATCTTCAACCCTTGAATTGGCGCTAACGAGAACACCGCAACACGGTTCCTGGCGCAAACGTTCCTGTCTGACCAACTTAGTAAGCTCCTTGGACGAAGTAACAGATAGGATTGACAGGGGCGAAAGAGTAGAGGTCTGCTATCTGGACTTTCAGAAGGTGTTTGATTCCGTGAACCACAGGCTTCTTGACCAAAAAGTGAAGGCATTCTGAGTGGACGCTAAGATGAGTAACTGGATAGCACAAAATCTGAAGGGTAAATCTTTCAGGATGAGTCGAGGGGTGTCTATCGGACAGAGGGTTGCTATGCATTGGGGTGCCTCAGGGATCTGTCTTAGGGCTACTGCTCTTCGTAATGTATGTCAGCGACGTAGCTAGTGGGTTGGAAAATCTGTGTCTTATGTTTGCTGACGACATTAAACTTTTAGGGACAACAAACATTGAGGCTATCCAGAGGGATCTGGATAAAGTTTGTCAATGGTCGGTAAGTTGCAAGCTTCCGTTGAGCTGGAACAAATGTCAGCGGCTCATGGAAGGAGAAAAAAATTCCCCGTCGCCACGGGTCCACTTGTGGATCAGGTCTCGATGGAACAAATTCAGCAAGAAGTGGACCTCGCAAAGGTCGCGAATGCGGACTTCAAACCTAGTTTGCAATTTCAACGCGGTCAAGATGGCATGGTGTACCCAACGCTAACTTAGGGGGACCGTAGGATCTAGGAGGCCTAACGTTCTCGTGCCGCTGTTCGAGGTATTTGTCAGACCGCACTTGGAATACTGTGCCCAGGCATGGAGATTGTATTTAGTAAGAGATAGTAAAACGCTGGAGCAGGTTCAGCGTGCTTTTACACGGTGGGTTGGGCATTTGTGGCACATGGAATATGAGCAGAGGCTGAGGGCGCTTGGCTTTTGCTCCCTGGAAAGACGCAGGGAAAGAGGTAACTTAATACAGGCCTTCAAGAACATTAATGGTCTGGCCGAGATACAGGGTTACCGTGGAGCCCTATTCCAGATAAAGGGGAACGATACACTAAGAGGGAACGGGAAAACGATTGCGTGGTTGAGAAGGAAATCGTTTGCCATACGAGGGGTAAATGGCTGGAGTAAATTACCATAGGAAGTAGTCGAGGTGGGATCAGTGCGCGAATTCAAAGGGAGACAAAACAATGTATGGCTAGTTATGTTTGAAGAGGACGGTGTGTGATTTGTGGGGCTGATCGTTATCATCATTATCGTTCAGCCTTAAACAGCGGGGCAAGCCTCACTGACCACTGCCTTTTCCCCAGAGTTACAAGTTTCTGTAAAATGAGTGAATATCCAACGGGAACAGGGAGTGGACCTACACAAGAGGGAAAATATATGATGCTGCTGCAGCCAACACACGAAACACAGTCTAGCTGTACAAACGCACGTGTTTTCAATCATTTTGATTCGATAGATGACAACACGATCGCCACTGTTCACGGTTCACTGCCATATCCTTAAGTGTCCCCAGCCAGCTAGTTGACGAGTCTTTCAGACCCCAACCACGAAAACGTGCGACACTTACTTTACGTAGGTTCGTTGTACATTTTCTCATCCTACGTTGCCACACCGTCTGCTGACCTCCACATGGCTTCTTCCATACATAGGGAGGAACATAAAATAAGGCACGATATGGTAGACGAGTGTTCGACATACGTAAAATGTGACCCAAACAACCAAGTCTACTTAGGTTCATACGCTGAAAAAAGCGATTCTCAGAAGTGGCACTCAAAACCATATTCACCCCATCCAATCCTAGCCATACTACGTAAACATCGGTGGTCGAAAACCTCCAACCGACGAACATCGTCTACACGCATACTCCACGTCTCGCAACCGTACAACAGCACTACGCACTACGCACTGCGGCACAGTAAACACGACCTTTGAACTTCGGTGAAATATCAGGCCGACGCCACAAATGTTTCATTCCAACGTAAGCTGCCCGAGCCTTGGATGTACGCATGTTTACCTCTACTTCTGAGCTACCATCGTTCGAAAAGCAGCTACTAAGGTAGGTGAAACGGTCTACAGTCGACAGTTCCTCTCCATCTAGTATCATGTTCGGTGCCACTGTCGCCCAGTCCTGCAACAACACTTTGCACTTTGAAGGTGCAAAGCACATGCCAAACCGAGCTGCAAACCTCGAGAGTCTATCTAGTGCACAGTATGCATGGTCCAGCGATTCGAAGANATGCGTACGTTTGCACCCGTGTCACAAAAAGTTCGCTATTCAGTTTCTGGCCGCATTCCCTCACGTATCAACACCGCGAAAGCGATTTGGCCGCTCGCTCAGATAAACTATCTCAAAACAGACAAATACTATTTCCTCCAAAGGCCGCAGTAAACTGAACCTTGCTGTCAGTATGCACGGTTCACCGAAGCGCACTGATGACTCTGTTGCCAGTATGTTTAGAAATCAGGGCCAAGTAATCTGATCCTCGATGCTTATGATCCTTTGAGCCGAGAAGTCCTCTCAAACACATACCCTTACTGCTGGAACTGCTCGATCGTGGCTAACGTGCACACCACGGTGGCAGGCAATCACCACAAAGGCAACCACATATATAGATGCAGCCATTATCGTCTACCTCGAACATCACCCCCAATCATGACCTAGACACCCGCGGCAATCAGCCAATTCCCCAACGCAAAAAAGACTGGATTCAAATTTTGTTTCACGCTGGTTTACCAGCGTCGGATGCAACATTCAGCGCTTGCCATAATAATCCTCCTTATTGCCGAACACGTTTCCATTCTTCGTGTCTTCAAACAGTGGTTTTCTACAATTACTTGTCTTTATTATTCGTTTATTCGCGTATCTGGAAGGCTTTTAATTACCTTCTGTGCAGCGAGATCCAAGGTTTACTGTCCGAATTTTCTTCCTTAACGTAAATAGATCCATTAAAGACCCTTAGCCCAGATTCCACTCTCTTATTTCACACAATTATCGGCATCTTTGGACGCATCATTTATTACACAACTGCGCATCGTCCCACTTATTCGGAATGGCAGTCTCTAGGCCTAAACATACCAAGGTCATAGCTGCTAGATGCACCACGTTCACGCCTTCACAACCAATTCGCCAGCCTCCAGCGTACACTGTTAGTGTCACAGACGTGTTTGTAGAGACTAATAATAAAGTACAAAAACAAGAGCAAGGGATTCACGAGAAAACAACAAAATTTTACTGATGTAACCAGTAATCACAAAGCTGCTTCCGTTCACCTACCAATCTATGACACCCGAAAATCCACTCCGCAAGCACCCCCATGGTGTCTACCGGGTCGTCGGCTCACTATCCTCCGAAATTAGGCAGCGAAATCTGAGTTTGTCTAACGCTGTGTTTTGTAGTGTTCCGGAATGTTAGGCAGATTATGCCCAGCATTGTTTCTGTTCCTTGGCACTGCGGCTGCAGAGCGGTTCCTGGGGAGTGAAGCTAAGATAATCTCATCTACCCCGTTCAAGTCTATCAAAATTACCCCGGACAAAAGCTTATTCAAAGGGCGGCCCTCAGACTGCATGCAAGTGAGAACCCGAGAACGGTTCCATCAAACATAGATTCACCCAAGCTACCCGGCATGGCTAGGAGTTTGGTATCCAGACCGGTCCTTGCGGCCCCACCACAGCTACAGGCAAGTGTTGACTTAGACAGTTCATCACCATCTCCTTCTCCACAACTCTACCGAAAACATTCGCATGTAAACCTCTCCCTCAAGAATTTCGCGGTAGGCCATAGTAATCTCTCGTCTCCTCGTGAAGTTAAAACCTATAGCACAAATCGAAACTCTCCCTGCCTCATCCAAATCATTGAAACATTATTTACCAGTGATAAACTTGCGCTGACACCATCAACAAAGAACACATTACTCCTCGGCGGAACAACGTCGTTACTAGTCTAGCAGCTAAACTGCTCCGAAACCCTGTTCCATCGATTTGTTTTTCCATCCCCTCGGTGCCTCAAATGCCTGGTCCTGACAGCACCGTATTTCCACTGCCTGCCTCTCGTTTCACCAGGACCAAAAGGTAACTACAGAGAGAACTTCCAAGCCGGAAGAAAACCACGGACTCGCATCCCAGATTTGAAAGACCTAGCAATGCACCAGCTGTTCCCTGCCAAAGGCCCTCTTTATTCCGTCAGATTTTCCGAGGAAGCTGTCTGTGGCCTCCATAAACATACCTTCACCGTCATTATGGTACTATCACCAAACTCCGCCTACCAGCGCCTCAACCTAACTACAAGGAAAATATCCCATGCCACCAATATTCGTATTTTGGGTATGCCTCCCCAGCCAAAATATGCCCCACCCTCCCTCTCCCCTGAACCACTACAGCCACCTATTTATTCCCACGCAAACCCAATACCTTTCTACCTCCCTAAACGTTAGTCCCCCAGTAATTCTGGCTACCCACACACTAGTATAATGAAGAACGTTAAATTTTCTCGTTCTTCCTCGCCTTCACCTTCTCCTCCCGTATCTCATTCAACGCCTACTAAAATAGACTTAATACCATGTGCTCACCCGGTTATTCCCATTTTGTTTGACTCTCCATGCACCGACTCTGTCTTTGCAGCCCCAACACTCACTCCGCCTCGAAGCAACATGGCCCCCTTTTCTGCGCTAATTAACTGTCGTTCAATCGTAAATAGATTCGATCACTTAAAAATATTTGCTGCTTCCTACAACCTGGATACAATCTTCATCACTGAGTCCTAGCTTGAATAGGACACACCTAATAGTTTTGCTTCATTTGCAGGGTACTAATCCCTTAGAGGTACCGGAAACGACCGCCGTGAGAGCGACAGCTTTGTTCACATAAGGCAGGGTCTATCAGTCCACGTTCTTGCGCATCTTGCACCGGAAGTGATTCAAGAATCGTTATGCCACACCATCAGGATGTCGTCCTCTGCTGTCCATACTGCCTGTGTCTATCGCGCTCCGTCTCAGATTAGAAATAGGCTCCCCTTTAGCGGACGCATTTGATCACCTTGCTTACCTCCAATCATCCTCCAAAATCATTGTTGGAGACTTCAATCTCCCTGGTGTACCTGGTCCACGATTATTACTCCACCATACCTGACATCGCTTGTCTCCCACGTGCACCATAGTGTTGAGTGCAGCACGTAACGTCACCCACCAGAAATTACAAAATGTATTAAATCTCACGTTCATACATACTGATCACCACACCTTGATTTACGTCGGGATCAAGCTTCCAGGGAGAGACCACAGGGTAATGCACGGTGTAATCCACGTTCATGCATCTCTCCCTAACCAGATCTTGACTGGCAGCAGATTCCCTCTCTAGTACGCCAAATTGGCTAGGGAAGATTTGTCCTAGCGACTGACCCAGAGAGGGCTGCAGATTTATTTAATTGCAACATGACTAGCTGCATCTCGAAACTGACCGTTATAGAACGAATAAACAGAAACAATAATTCACAACCAACCTCTGTGAAAGTCAAATATGCTAAGTTGCAACGGCATTTTCACTGACGAATGGCGTTTTCAAGTTTATTCTCTTGCACCATCTGCCTGCCACTATCTTTCGCCTAAGTGAATCTCTCCTTTGGAAGAAAAAACTAGGGTGCTGAGGCATAAGAATCACCCCACGAGGCTTTCAAAACTATATCAAGTAAGATTTCACGATAGGAAACCTTCGGTGAACTTCCTAGTTTAGCTCTATGGTATGTGGCAACCGCAAAAGACAACTGAGGCGTTTAATCAATATTTCGCTTCCTCTATGGCTCCAGCTACAGTCACTGACTTACCCCAAATACAGAAAAGGAATAACTCCAGTTTATGTACTGTATCCTTTGACGTTAAGGTTTTCGCGCGGCATTTAGCCAGTTTCAAGCCAGGGTCTCACCAAGGCACAGATGGCAACCCTCCGACAGCTGCTCTTAGTTCTGGCCCTGACCTGTCCTTGCCACTGCTCAACCTCTTTACACTTTTAATTAAACTTGATATAATTCTGGTCAACTGGAGGCTCTCTGCATAAACTCCCAGGCATAAGAAGGGTTCTTTGCATGACCTGCCTAATTACCTTTTAAGCCAAGTGAAGTTAGTATTGAGGTTAGAGAAATTTGTGCAGATTTGTCTGCCTTAGACGACTGGCGTACCTCCTGGATGAAGAGCTTAACTGCCGATAACAGTAAAATACTCACATAGAAGCTTACACTACCTAAAGAATCTATTTTGCATCGCGAATCTCCTGTTGCATGCAAACCCGCAATTTGTGGCCTTGCTCTCAACTACTCAGCCTTTCTAAATTTCTCAGAGCACGTAGCTATTTAGTCGGCTAAAACTAGGAGAAATGTAAATCTGATTTTTCGCACAATGAAAATATCCGACAGCATCCACAAAATTTGTAAAACACACGTTCGACCACTCCTTGAGTATGGCACTCTGATATACTCCAGCATGTCAAAGTCGGATAGGATTTCCATTGAAACTAATCGGACACGCTGCACCAATCAAGTGATGGGTCGGTGGACGACTCTAAATTACAAGGAACGCTGTTCAGCCCTCAAAATTGGTCCACTTTGGCTACGACGACTGAAGAGTGACCTGGCTCTTCTGCGTAACCTGGTGAATATGCGTTCCTTCTTCACCGACCCACCTATATTCTCCTGTGCCAGCTACTACCCTCTCCATCATAGGTCCCTAGCCATCCATACGGAAATCGCCAAATCCTCTTTAAGGTCGCATTTCCTTCTTGTTGTTTATGCCAAACTTTGGGACAAACTTCCCATTGGCATTCGGCGCATACAGGACAAATCTAGTTTTTAGGCTGCCCCAAATACTGACCTCAGTGTCACTCAGGTCCATCAATTGACCAACACTCATACCTCGGAAGATAGAGCTTTTGAGTCAGCCATCGATTTCTAAATGCACATCCCATCCCCCTATTTCTGATCAGCTTCTGTTTTCCATAGCGCTTCATCTGTGAGCGCCAGGGAACCTAATATACTAGGGTAATATGGACAACACCGAAGATTGGCTATCTCTGGTCGCTGGGTAACTGGAACAGTCTTAACCATTTTAAGAGGGATCTACCATTGGCACACCACTATGCCCAAATCTTCTCAACTGGCGGAAGCGCAAATACTGAGGATACGTCTGCCACGCTTTCCCATTTAAGCCCATATTCCTCGGCCCTTTTATTTACTTATTTACTTCTTTCTTTGCAACTCAACACAAACCCTCAGCTGGAACGCTTTCCAGAGTGACGGTTCCTCTATTCTTTCACTGTCTGGACGCTTCACGTTTTCGAGAAATACCTCATTGTTATTGTTGCTAAATAAATCGACAGAACTAGACTAAGCTACGCCGGAATCCAAAGTTTACTTCTATTCTCAACACATCAGCCCCCATAATTCTCCATTTACGGTTCTGTTCTCTGTATTAGGGCAGCAACGCAGAGCATGCTGACCATGAAAACTGTCCAAAAAGTGTACAGTAGGACTCCGGAGTAGGTATCAATCGCTTGCAGCTGAATTAATTTGTCATAATGACAACCTAATCCCAGTTCTTCCCTGGTCATCCTACTACATAGGTTCTTCATTATTAATCAACCCTAGATGGGATGGTGTCTCTGTTTCTCCATCGTTCTCCATCATTGATCGCCATAACCCGGAGCTGGTACCCTCCCTTATGTTTCGGGCCTCACACTCAGGCTATACGCGCTATTATCATTTCCGTCCTCATAAGGGAAACTCCAAACCTACCAGCGCCTCGCTTCCGCTAGGACGCTGCTGGCCAGACCTTGCGCTCGATTACTGGTCCGTTTAATCGAAACGGTGTCACTGACCCTCTTAGATACTCCAACTCAGGTGGATCTTCAAGAATGGTGAAACACA
Source organism: Fasciolopsis buskii (assembly GCA_008360955.1). Lineage (NCBI taxonomy): Eukaryota > Metazoa > Platyhelminthes > Trematoda > Plagiorchiida > Fasciolidae > Fasciolopsis > Fasciolopsis buskii. The sequence goes on along the minus strand of LUCM01007179.1, from coordinate 71,336 downwards.
GTCATTATCGACACTGGATTGCCTTGTGCGCCCCTTGAAAACCCCCACACGTAAGGTCAAAACTGCGACAGCAAAAATGAGAGCTCAGGGGACATCAGTAGCTGGTGTATTTAAATCCATTTTGCTTCTGACACGACTGTTTCCTCCATTGCGCTGCTCAATCCAGTTTTCCGCCAGCAGCATAGGGATGAAATCGGTAATTCTGTAAGTTCCGTTTTCTCTCTCTGCAAAACGTTTCACAAAATCTTGTTTGCCAGATTGTTCAGCAGATTTGATGTTATTCCTTCGCCTTCTTCAGTATTTTATCGGCCCATTATCGGTGTTAAATGGAATTTCCTTATTCACCTTGCATAACGTTCCCCTTGATTTTGACTAATTCCCATCCAATTATCATATCGATACTAATATTCGCCTCCCCAACATAACCTTTATGTCTATCACGCAACGCTCTTGACGTTTGCGCCTCCGGCCATATCTCGACATCCGCCATCGAGTTTCTTTCAAGTGTTGCGCCAGCGACACGCACAGTTATTGCACTCAAACAGGAAATGACTTGCGCTGTGTTGCCCATTACCAGTTCCAGAAAACTCTGTACAATCTTACAAAACAGTTTGTGCAGTTTTGAGTTTTTCTGGCATACTTGCACACCGCGCACCGCGTTGCAGATTCTGATCGCGCCTACCGAGTAATCCTACGTTGCATATACCCCCACAAACATTCGGACTTCCATCATTCACGTTTCTTCTGCATCATCCATGTAAAAGTTTCATTTTGCCTTGGGCGTGCCTCTCCCAAAATGAAAAATGCACAAAATGGTTCTTATTATTATCAAATGAAGGACAGTATGCTTGGCATTGTTCACATCAACCTGCTGGTAGCCAAATGCTGCAATAATTCATCCATTTTCAGATTCCTCATTGAGCTTTGCTGCTCGATTTTTTGTCATAACATTGTAGGGCTTAATCATGGACCAAGCAAGACTCTCGGAGATTTTGATGAACATAATTTACACGAAAACTACTCGGGGGATTTCCGGTTGTCTTCCGCAACGCATCCAAAGCCGTAACGGCTTCAATCGATGAGCTGAAGCAAATATCTCCCACGAAAATTACTCAACTGACCTTCATATATAATGCTGCCACGGTAAGCCATCTGACCTGAAAATTATCACTTGAACGGCACCAAAATGTTATCCAATTTAGTGCAGTTGGCGGTTATTATGACACCAGGAAATCACGCAACGTGGGCACCGTAATTCAGCCTATATTCGCCAGGTCGCAACCAAGTAGCAGATCAGTCTTATTACTTCCCAGTCAACTACGCTCATGTCTCGCGAGTGCAGCCATTCGAACGAAATCGCATCCACTGTCTTTGGTGCTTACATCGGCATGCCGGTCAGTATGTGGACATCTGTCATCTTGATTTGTTCGTTTTTGTCCAACAACCCTACTCTTCTGGAATTTGCACTCCGCGTCTGCCCACTGTGCTCAATGCTAGAGACTTCGGAGTTTTTAGAAGTAGGCGTTTTGCACAAATATGGCTGTATGGCTGCATTCGACCCACTGGCAACAAAGGCTGGCCACTTTTAACAAACCCCTGGGTTTGGCCACTCCCATTGCGACTGCTTTCAAGCTACCTGGATTTTCGGTGGCCTGAGAAGTCGATCAAACCACGGTGGCCTATAAAATGTCGTCGGTGGGTACCAACGTAGCCTGGTGAAGCACTTTTGGTGTCTACCTGGGTGACTCTCTTCTTCACAGCTGGATTTTATTCGATAATTTGTTGCACGATGTCAATTGTTCGGGAAAACAAAGCGGACCCGGCATTTTCAAGTATGCTTCAGCGCTTCTCTAGGGCGACCTTTGGCAATTCCGAGTACTCAGATAATTTGTGGTCGATGCCGCATAATTTGCACTCACATGATGCCGCGCAATTAAGCCTGCATTCAGCCGTGATCTTTCTCAGCATGCCATAGCTGGCTAGTGAACGGTTACGTTGGTCTGCTACTATTCAGGATTAGACGACCGAATCTACTGTCGGCCATTCTCGCCTGTTGGTCTAGGTAATCCGTTGAGTTTTCAAATTCGGTCGATGGCTTCCACTTCTTTGCCCAGCGATTCCGCAACTGTTGTGGCTGATAACGGACGATACCCTCCAACTTGTGCGTTGCCTGCCGGAAGGACCCATAGCGAAATGACCTAAGGCTACAACGCAGTTTTGCGTATTTATCGCTAGAGCCCACGTAGCGTAAACGTCTCCCCTGATAATAATATCAGTAATAATAATAATAATAATGTAAATTTTTCGACATACGAGAGTCATGCGCAAGGCAAGATAAAAATTGGGCGAAGAGGGCACGATGCAAGCACGGAAAACAGAAATCAAACAAACAATGCAATGTGTTTTCGCTCACAAGATCACAACGGCCAATGTTATTTGCTGAGCACAATATTTCGACTTTTAAATCAAAGTTAGATAATGGTTCACAAAGATTTTTGTGACTGATTACCAGTCCTGCACTGCGAGTAATACTATGTTTGAAAGCAGGAAAGGTGCGTATCGCGGGCGCAAAATATGCCTGGAAGGCAATGGCTGTCGCCGCCTGTCAGCCGGGATCCTCGAAAATCAAGAGGGACATATGATGGAGGTAAGGGTCAATATGGATGTGATAACGGAATGAAGATGAGTGAAAACCAGATTGGATTTCATGAGGCAGTAAAAACGCAAATAATCTGAAAGCACAGTCCGCTAAGCAAAGAAAGCGGCGACACGGGTTGGGAATTGTGCGATCGTAAGGCTAATACATGGGGTTTGTTTTGAACGACTTTGAGTTCATGATCTTCAGCTTGGTCCGGAGATGCAGATGGAGTTGGGAGAGAAGAAGCAGAGCCAATATCAACTAAGGCAACGTCTGGTGGATTCGTGTGGAGAACTGTTACCAAGAGCGTCGATCTATTGCAAACTTCCGCAGACCAGACTAGAGTTCGGTGAAAAGTGATGGTCCTCAGCTATTTTCGCATGTCAAGGTGCATTGTAAACGTCAGTTTATATCTACCACTCTAATTTCGCAATCCTACCCTTTATAAACATCAGTCTTCGTACAGTCGATGTCACTAATACATGAATTGACGCTGACAAGACCACACGGTCAATCGGACTGAACGGATTCAAAGACACCCAAAATTTCACTGGAAGCTTCCCGGGTTACTTCCTCATCATCTTGCATTTGCGGTACATTTCGGATACTCCCTCGTTCCAAGTCGACCAATTTGAGTATTACAAACAGCGTTGAGCAATGCGCAGCCAACGTCGAGTCGCAAATTCACGACGCCATTGATTCGCAAACTCTAAGACACATGATTATAGACTTAATCAATGTAAAAATAAAACCAGATTCCAAGTATAAGACCACAATGACTCAAAATGAGATTCAATGTCGCTGCACAAATATGCCGATGTGTTTCATGCGGTTCACTAAACAGGGCCAAAAACCTCGTGGCAATAAATCACGCATAGCTCTGATTTATTGACTATTCCCTGTCTGTCTCACCGACTTTTTTCGTCCGCCCGCTTATTTGACATCTGTTTGTATGCTAGGGCCTTTAAAACCTTCTAGATTTTCTCACTTCCTACCGGCTGCCCTAGCTAATATCTGGCCATACTTTTCTCTCGCGCATATAACTAATCATTGCCAAATTGCCGTAAATATTATCTCAGTAGTGACAGCTGCGTATGAATTATGCGCCTATGGCAGTAAAAATGCATTATGTGTAACTTAAAGCTAATCGATAATAAAATTATGCTTAAAAATTTACCATTAGACTACAGAAATCGTTGATTAGAAACTTACAAGTCTAAAGAAAACCAGGGAGACACTTACTGCTGAAGACAAACTGAAATCCACGATGATTCATCATCATCATCGTTCAATGATAATCAGCAAGACAAGCCTCAAGGACCGCTGCATTTTCCCAGAGTTACATGTTTCTATAAGAAGTTTGATTATCCAAGAGGAACAGCGAGTGGACCAATACCTGCGGGGAAAGATAAGACCCTGCTGCAGCCAACACACAAAACACAAAGTAACTGTAAAAATGCACCCAATAAATCATCATGTTTCGACAGAAATTAACAACACAATCGGCACTGTTCACGGTTCACTGCCATATCCTTCACCAACTAGCTAGTTGACGAGTCTTTCGGGACGCAACCACGAGGGCGAGATATTTAATTTACCTAAGTTCGTTGTACATTCTCTCATCCCACGTTGCCACGTTGTCTGTTGGCCTCCACATGACGTCTTCCATTCCTTAGGAAGAACACAAAATAGGAGACGGTATGGTAAACGAGTGTTGGACATACGCAACGCATCACCCAACCAACGTAGTCTGCTAATTTTTGTACCATGAAACAAGGTATTTTCCTAGCCGGCGCCTAGTACTAGATTCCTTATCTCCACACTACTCACTCGGTAACTCCATCCAATCCCAGCCATAGGACGTATGCATCGGTGGTCAAATACTCGTAGCCGACGAACATCGCCGACATTCATACTCCATACCTCACAACCGAACGAAAGAATTGAGCGCACTAGTGCACAAGACAAAATATTTTAAAGTGAGTGAAGTATATCATGTGAACTTAAGCGTTCCAGTGAATGTTTCCTACTGCTATTGAACTCCCGCTCACTGACTCAACGTAAGGCTGCTAAGACTCTTACGATACTATCTTGATAACAGAGATTTGGCTAACAGACCACAGATCCTCTCCGTCTTTTTCGTTGGTGGGTTACACGCCCTACCAAACCAAAAGATCAAATCGTGGAGGAGGGGGTTGCCTGGCCTACGTGAAGCAGACACAAAGCTTTCATTCTCCATCATCCACTTCTTGGTTCTATTCCTGACGCCATTTGGCTTCTGATGCAACTACCCGAGCTCCCAATCCACACATTATGTGTACACCGGCCACAAACCCAAATAGTTCCGATATTTCTCGTCTCACCCAAGCCTTCCTTTATCTTTCTGATCTCCCCTGTAGCCACAAGATAATTGCAGTTGACTTCGATTCCCCTAAAATTTTTTGGTTCTATTTATCCGCTCCACCTACCCTAGCCGAATTAGTGTTTGAAACGCAGGCTGAGGGATGGACTTAGCATGTGACTACTCCCACAAGGTTCCATAATATCTTGGATCTAGTTTTTGCGCATAGCACTCCTAATGTTATGGTTTCAGTGCTAAAACTCTTCCCCGCGGGTGACCGCAAAATGGGCAAGTGTGGCTTCCCTCTCAGTGGCAAACCTACTTCACCCATGTGTATCCAACATACCGTTTCTTCTCATATGTCGACTCGTTGGGACGCAATCCCTGACGCTCCACGAACCCTTGATGGGTCCGGTTTCTTTTTATCGCCTGACCCCGCAGAGTGCAGCAGACGACCTTTGGGCAAAACTTCGTTTAACTATTAATTGGCTGTCCACTCCGATCACTCAACATAAACCCAAGAGGCCTAGTAGGGTTTGTCGGCTCCAGGAGGAGCTTTTGAAAACCCAGAAATCTTCAATAGAACGGGAGACTCCTCGCTCTTAATGCAAGTCAAAAGCTTGCAAAAGGGAATTAGAGATGTAGTCAGGAAATGCTTGCCCATGGGTCGCCTAACCCAGCTCGGAAGACTTCCTACATTTTCGAAGTTCGCTCGCAGCCCAAATTGTCAACTATTTCGAACCTCATCATATTTACTAGCTTACGTATGGGGTCCCCTGTAGACATCGCAGAAGCAGTCAACATATTTCTCTTCTAATCTCATTACCGACAAGCGGCCACTTTCTGAAATCTACCCCATGGTAACTTCGTCTAGATTATCCTCCATTTTATTCGATGTCGCTGGCATCATCGAAGTGATGAAATATGCCAGTCTATCTCACAGGCCTGATCCTGATGGCATCCCACCAGCCTATTTCGCACCACTGGTCCAAATCTTCTACTGCTCTTCTTAAATATGTTCTCACTCTTCATGTCTGGCGCTGCTTTCCGTGACAGTGGAAGACCTCTATTATTGTTCCACACCACAAAATGGTTTTATGCATGAACCTGAAGACGTTCGCTTCACTAACCGCACTCCAGTTACATCCAGGCTTAAGGAAAAGATTGGTAAATAACAGCTGGTTAAATTCCCTACTAAGCACAACCTTATCAGCCCCTCCCAACACGGCTCCCTCAGGTTGACTCCTTAAACTTGGTTAAACGAAGTGCTGATTCCCACTGGTCGATGTTCACAATCTTTTTAGACATGTCAAAGGCATTTGACTGCGTTTCCCACTCCCGACTTCTGGCCAAATTAGGACTTATGGAATAAGAAATCCGCTCTTATCTTGGCTATCATCCCACCTATCTGTTTGCCTTCAGGTGGTCAATATTAACGGTTGTTTCTCCCAGCCCTCTGCTATTACCAGTGGGGTCAATCAGGGGAGCGTCTTAGGTCCTTCCCTACTCCTACTATACATTATTGATATTTTAAAGTTATTCGTCATGGCACACCATTCTTGTTCGCCGATGACACTGAAATCATCTACTCTTGTGAAGCTGCTTTATTTAGTTCCACTCTTGCACCTATCAATGAAGACCTAGAGTCTCTTGATAATTGATGTTCCAAATGGCCTGTGAATTTTTGTGCTGACAAAGGTTCTCCAGTACCACAGATTTCATGTTCCTCCGGGCGCCCTCTGCATAAACGGCATGCCAATTCTTGTATCACATGCAGTTAATGACTTAGGGTTACAATAATCCTGCTCTTTCAACTTCCACGAGCAGGCTCACCATCAGACCGCTATAGCTAAGAGAACCGCCACAATGGTCTTGAGGGCATTCCGCACTCATGACTGAAGAATTATCACCTTCAAGTTCCATGCTCGGCCCCACCTCGAGTATCGCCCGATTATCTTTAAGCATATGCGTACAGTCGATCGAATTGCAATCGAGAATGTGCAGCGTGCATACACTAGAAATCTCCTAGGTCCCTCATCTAGCCTAAACTATAGGGCCAGATGCGAGCTGCTTGGACTTGAACCATTGTGGATTCGTCGAGTTAAATTAGACCTTGTATTTCTCTTTAATCTTTGCCGTAATAATGTCCATTCTCCTACGTCACACACAACGCTGGTAGTCCCCGTTATCGTAGTAGATACTGCTCGTTAAGAATACCCTTGACTCGACTATCGATTAAGGATAAATTCTTCACAGCTGCCTACTCTAAATTGTGGAACAAACTCCCTAGTTCCCTGCGGTCGTGCCCAGATTCAGTCCTGTCCAAATACCAGCTGGCAAGGTCACTTGGTGTCTCGCTCTCAGTTAACTTGACACGAGCTAACATTGGAATGGATAGGGCTTACGAAAATGGGTTAGAATTTTAGTTCGTGACCGAATGTTTACTGAGTTCATCATCTGGAACTCGGCTTTACCTCTTACTTCCTCGCTTTATCGCACGTCCCCACTAATGCACTTCTGACCTCCCTTGTTGTGGTGTATCTACCTAACCAGCGGCTTAAGCAACTAACACGAGCTTCTATCAATGTTGGCTGAAGAAAATTTCAACGTACATCTTGAGGGATCCATGCTCTCATCATATTTTTGATTTAAAACACTTTCATCCTGTATGCTCCTCGCTATTCATGTCACCTTTTCTTCTTTACTGGCTTGGCAAGGCTGAACAGTTCGTTCTTGGTAGCCCCAAACCTTCGAATACCCATTAAACTACTACCGTTGTTATCAAATTTCACGGAATAGATGCGCTATGTTGCAAGCATTTTGTCGCGATCCAATAATCACCAGAACCCCAACCTGGCACCCAGGCCAGACTACTCCTCTCTCTTGCGTTTCAGATCTCGCATCCGAAGTAGAAGTGCTGCCACCGGTTTTGTTCTCTTAAGGACGATTCCATATCTGCTATCCCATCATTCTTGTTGGGAACCTGTTAGCCAGAACTGGCGCCTGAGTTGTGGCCCGTTCAACCGAAACTACGCCGCTTATCGCATTGGATATCTCAACTCGCATCTTTGCAATTGGGCGAAACCGTCTCCGGAACGGCTTGCGCACCTCATACTCCCAAATCGTACTGCCGATTAAGATCAAAAGCTGCGACAACAAAATTGACAGCATACAGGACTATATTGGCTAACGAATTAATGTGTATTCTTACAAAAGTTCTCTTATATTGTGCACCTCCCAGTAGAGATTACCGACATCCGTATGTAAATATAATCCTTATTCTTGGGAGTTCCGCACCTGAAGCTTAACAAATTTCCTCCAGATAGCATGAGACAATCTTATCAGTCTTCCTTCACCCTCAACACTTTTTTAGCCATTTGCTATCGAATACCTGTCTTAACCTATTTATCTGAAGTTCCGCCTGGTTTTGATCGCTTCCTTTCCAATTACCGTATTACCATTGCTTGTCATCCTCTTAGCTCAACGTTTCTACCCATTACGTAACGCTTCTGACTTTTAAGAACTCCTGCCGAATCTCGACATCCGCCATTGGGCTCCGTTTATGCTTTACGTCAGCAATGAGCACCTTTGGCGCACTTAAACACAAAATGACTCGCAGTCCGCTGCTCGCAAACAGTCCCAAGAAACCCTTTTTGGTCTTGAAAAATTGGTTTTCTATTTTTTGCATTTCATTGGCATGCCTGTACTTTCCCCATTGTCCTGCAGCATCTCATTTCACTTTCTAGTGTGCTTTTGCAATAACTCAAGGTTGCTTCCATTCCCTCATCTCATTAACTTGGTATTATTTACATTTCCTGTGCATTATCCTTGTAGAAATTTGATCTTGCAAACCGAGAAATACACATTATTATTATTTTTTTTATTACTGCGGAGACGCTGTAACTCTGGTGCTTGGAACATTTAAGCATGGAAATCTAATTCAGTGGAGAATGCTCCACAAGCGAATTTGCAAGCAGTCTTTGAAAGAATTGTGCACTAACAGCAGGAATTAAGTTGCTGGAGATGAAGCCGTGCCCCAATTTCTAAAAGTTGATTTGCTCGGTTTGGAAGGATTTCGGCGGGCGGTGTAACGCACGGCTGAGACATATACTCCGAAAAATACCTTTTGCATCATGATTACACAAATGAACTTCTTCCTTTATCTTATACATGTTTTTATTTTCTTGAGTTTCGTCATTTTTGCTCATCACGCGATTCTGAATCTCACAGTTCGGTGAATCGCACGAACCACGTTGACAGTTCTTTGCATCCACATAGGCTCTCATTTCGAGTCTTTGTGATCGTTTATTTGGAGTTTGTGTGTACAATTATGTCTGTTAAGCCTATAATCTGGTGTCGTAGAATTTACGACTCAACTTTGGCTACGAATCGCCCGGAAACTCCTAACACGGGATGCAGCAAACTTACAACTAGGTGGCACGGCAACAGTGACAATCGCCTGACCATAACGGATACACGCCGATTGTTGGAACACATTTTAAAGTCAATTTAAAGAAAGCTGGACAGAATTGACTAAAAACTACTACCCCCAAACAGCAATAACACACAAGTGAGCACAAAAGGAAAACCAAAATGACTTTTAGAATTTGGGTCACGGTTTTGATCGCGAAACCAACTCAACCGACGTTACCATGGATTTAATAGAAAATAAAACAGAGCCTTACTTCCAAATTTAGGACAATCAACCTTTTATGCACAATTGGTGCACGCTTCGACACAATCGCGTCGGTTGTTTACAAAGGCCCCGGGGACGAAAGATGTTGGAATTGCGTCCACCGCAACCGCCTGGTTGGACGTTTTCAGGAAAAGAGGCAGAAATCAGTCAACCGTGACCCTGAGGAAGAAGCGGGACGCTGGTGCATCTATCGATTCCGTTGTTGTATTCAGTATTATCGAATCTGCCACGCCATTGTCGTCTGAATAAAACGCCGAAGACAGGGGCACATTCCAAAAGTTGGATAATAAGACGTTGATAATAGCCGTCTTTTCGGTGACGCCCGAGCCTCCGACAAAGATCAGATATACAGAGCTTGCCCAAAACACTAGGTTAATCGTGGCAACACTGGAATGACTGGCAGATATGAGAAAAGCACTGTCGACAGCCGAAATAATCTGGATTTGCTCGGAGGTGCGCCCCAGGCCAGAAGCCCCGTGCTCTATGCGATATAGGCAGTGGAACGCTAAGCCGGGAGGAAACTAAAGCATTTTTCACATGGGTAGGAGGGTTCGACGGACGACTGCCGAAAGAGTTGCGATCTGAAAGAAGGTGAATGATGGAATCATATGGCCTCAAAATGGTCTGTCTAGTGGTCTATGGAATCAGTAGACTGCGTCGAATATAACGACCATTCCTCAGCCAGGGCTAGTAGGACCACATATCCCTCAGTCTCCCCGGCAGAACATTAGTGGAGAAGTGGTATGCCTGAAAATGTATTCCCCGGTTCGACGTGCATTTGCACGGATGTAGGCCTGATTGTGGCCCCAGAATGCGTGAACAGCTCTTATGAGGCCAAAGCAGTCCCAGCCGTATTCTTGCTGAATAACATGACCAAGCCACCAGAAGACATTTGGGGTCCAAAATCCAAAGGTTGCCGGCTCCACAAAAGATGACAGCAACAAGCAAAGCAGAGGCCAAGATGCACTTGCCCTAGAGGTTTGCATGACGTGCAGCGAGTCTTTGGCTGAACCTCCTTCGAATGAACCCCAACCAGTTCATTTCACACGCCAGCAGTCTATAAACAAAGACGCCATATAAGTTGATGCAAGCAGTTGCATCTGCACCAAAACTCCAAGCTTGGGCCTCGGACCGTTTGACTTCCGAACCCTCGCAGCCCAGTGTAGAGCCTTGGTGATCTGCTTAACCGAGACCTGGGTGCGCCTAGGTATCCTCTATTTACAGCTGGATATTCACAGAATGGACATATTTAGAACCGTTCAGAAGAATGGTTCCGGCAATGGGTGTGTACTGTACACCTACAGCAGGCTGAAAGCCATGCGTCTCACTACTGCAGTCCTAGACCAAGCTCCAGAAGAGATTTTGGAATCCATACGGCCACAGTAAAAAACGTCCCTTGTCGGAGTCATCTACATTGCCCAAGCATTCATAAACAAAAAACGGTCAAATACAGACGACACTCAAGCAAGCGGACAAGTAAACCGTTAACTAGTAACCTTTTGGCGTGACATAAACCTGAATGACTTAAGCTTTCATCGTCTGGCATGCTCGGCTGGTCCAGAACCGACTGCTTTGGTTTTCTATATTGCAGTACATAAGCTCCTTTTGGATGAGCATATGAGGAATCACAACGCATAGAAAGAGATTACAAAAATGTGGGGATTGAACTGGGCCCTTAACAAAGAGCCACATATTATCGATAAAATCAAGTAATCGGAAAATATGGGGCGTGGAGATCACAAATCCCCAAATTTAAAATTAGCACAAACGAAAGTAAAGTCATGAACACAGAAAATCGCTATGTATAAATGCGGGGACAGAGAAAACCGTGGTAGCTATGCATCGGTGGGCCTGATATCCACCATGCTGAAAAATCTTGAAATGGCCATTCGCGACAGGATTATCAATGACCTGGAGGCTAACAGTTTGGTAATGGTGATGCAACATGGTTGTTCGCACTAACCTCCACGATTCACCAACTTGATAAGCTTCCTGGACGAAGTAACAGATAGGATTGACAGGGGCGAGATAGTAGAAGTCTGCCATCTGGACTTTCAGAAGTCGCCTTAGTTCGTGGGCCACAGGCGCCTTGACCAGAAGGTGAAGGCTTTCGGGTTGGATGCCACAGTGAAAAATGTAGATAACAAAAAGTATAACGGGTAGATCTTTCATGATGAGAGTCGACAGGTGTCTATGAAGCATAGATTTGCTACACAGTGGGGTGTCTCAAGGGTCTGTCTTAGGGCCACTACTCTTCCCATTGTATGTCAACAACATAGCCAGTAGGTTGGAAAATCCGTGTCTCAGGTTTTCTGATTGCATCAAAGGGTTAGGAATGACAAACGCTAAGGCTATCCGGAGGGATATGGATAAAGTTTACCACCTGCCGGTAAGATGGGCTCACCCGCTGAACTTGAACAATTATCAGATTGAGAAAACACAAGTTGGCGAACAAGCTCGTTTTCAGTGATTCGTACTCATGCCATTACATTACTATATATATCTTGACAAAATATTTTCACTATAGGAAGGATTGGATTAGTCATTTACAAATATGGGTGGGGAAGGGATTTGTGGTGTTAATTGTTTTGTTGTCTAGGGTTTGTATTGGAACGAGGGGTGGGCCAAGGGAGTTGAAGCGCAACCACAAATTGTTTTTGAGAACAAAGTGGAGGACTGTGAAGACGGATTGCGACAGCTTCCGCAGTGCTTAAGAGGCGACACTTTGCCAGCCTGGATTGCTAACCTCTGACCTAATACAGGATCCGGAAAGCTTGCGTCACATTCACGGTGTGGTTAGTCTGTGCTAGATGTGAAACGACTGCGCTATTAAGTGACTTAATTGTTCCAGTGCCTAACCATGCCGGGTACTGCTCACGGATGCGTTCAGACAAGCACCTGGTCGTGGGGCCGATGTACATTGTCTCACAGGAACATGTGGATGAATAAATACAAGACGAGGCTGCAGAATCAGGGATTTTGTCTTTCAACCATAATGACACTACGGGGTGGGATTTAAACACGATACGAAGCTTGGCTGCGTAGAATGTCTTATTGATAGCACTAGTCAGTCTTCGTCGTGCTATTTCTGCTAGCGTGTCACCTTTGAATGGCAGAGATATGTGTACCGGCTTTCTCTCCACCGTCGCCCTCCTAGGAACTTCCTGTTCTGTCTCCAACATCTTGTCGATTAATCTAATTGGGAAACCATTTTCAGTGAATACTCTTCTGANTGCCCATTCCATGTGGCTTTCCTGTGTACTGATCGCCGAATTGAGCCGTCTTCTCGACGACTTAGTCGTACATCTAAGAAAGCTATTTCATTGTTCAGCTCCCTCTGTTGTGCATTTCAAATTTGCGTGAGCCGAGTTGAACACATTCAGCAGTTGTTTAGTTTTCGTCGAGGGTTGAGTACACATATGTCATCCACATAACGCTTGTATAAAATGAGCGATTATATTGACGACTCGAGTGGTCCACGTTCCAGCTTTGCCATGAAAATGTCAGCTAATAGCGGACCGGACCGAGTGGGGATCCCATCGCTACGCCGTCCTTTTGACGGTAAATTTCATTATTGAATTTAAATCGGACGTCGTAGGTACAAAAGAACAATAGTTGTTTCAAGTCTGCTATCGGAAGACTTGTCGCTAAGCCATTGTTCTTGATGTAGTCACAGAGATATTCGATTGTCTCCGTTATCGGAACGTCGGTAAAAAGGGCGGTGACGTCTAAAGAAAGCATTCTTCGTCCATTCATATTTAGTTCTTTTACGGAATCGATAAGCTCAAATGTGTCTTTGAGACTATGTTTTGCTACCTTCTGTCTAACGGGTTCCAGTAACCTAGCTAACCATTTTGCCACAGCATGGTACGGCGAATTGCACATGTCGAGAATAGGCCTCATAGGTACTCCTTTTTGTGTAATTTGGATAGGCCGTACAATCTCGGAATAGTAGTTCCCGTAGGCCGAATTTGTTCGAATGTCGTCGAATCTATGATATCTCTTTGTCTTAGTCGTCTCAAGATACTAGACAACAATGATGTCGGCATTTTCCTGCAGTTCTCTTAACCGTCTCTTATGTTCTGGCTTTAATAACCCACTCGTTGTATGTCTAGCGCCAAGATATTGGTAGCAAGGGTTCACCAAAGTTGATTTAAATGCCTGCATTTCCGTTTCTGATGACGGAGATAAACTCGACACTTGAGAGAAAAGATTCTCGAATCCAACTTCTAAGTACATTTGTGCACTCTCGCTGTTTGGGCAACAAAATTTAAGCCCCAGGGATAAAACTTCCAACAACGTCTTATCTAACTTGAAGTTTGACAAATTGTGAACAAATCGATCAGGATTCTGCGGAAACTCACTGGATGGTTTTGATCCTTCCAATCGTTTCATCAACACTTGGCGCTTCTGGTTCACCTGTTTATGTACAATGGATTGAACGTATTCCTCGAAAGATTGTTTTTCTTCCTCACTCAATTGGTCGAGCACATAAGTTGATGTCACAAATGATCGTTCTAATTCCGCGGTGTGATTGCACATGGTATCACGTTCATTAAGAGCTTGTCTTTGAAGTGAAGTTTTGGTAATGTATATCCGGTTTCTTCTTAACAGAGTATGATATTGCTTTGGAAAATTAGATTCAGTTATACAGTCGTCCAAGAACTGAATATGAGCTCTAGCCAGCGCCAGTTTCGTACGGAACTTAATATACTTATTAAGCTCTTTCAGTACAGCCGGGTCCTTGGCTTGTTTCAATTCCTTGAAAATTACCACTGAGCACATTGAGAAAACACAAGTTGGCGAACAAGCTCGTTTTCAGTGATTCGTACTCATGCCTTTACATCACTATATATATCTTGTTCGCCAACTTGTGTTTTCTCAATGTGCTCAGTGGTAATTTTCAAGGAATTATCAGATTCTCGTGGAAGGATATGCAAAACCCCCCGCCACATTGGTCCACCTGGGCATCAGGTAGCGACGGAAGAAGCTTCGCAAGCTGAAGAACTCTGGATAGCTGGGAGTGCGGAATTTAAACTTAGTCCGCAATGTCAGAAGGCAGTTAAGAGTGCATGGTGTGCCCTAAGTCAACTTAGGAGACCATAGGATCAAGGGGGCCTAAAGTTCTTCTGCCGCTGTTCAAGGCATTTGTCCGAGCGCACTTGAAATACTGCGTCTAGACATGAAGTCCGTATTTGGTGATAGATAGTAAAATGCTGAAACAGGTTCAGCGCAATTTTACGCACTGTTTTGGACAGCTGAGGTGCATGCATTGGGAGCAGAGGCTGACAGCACTCGACTTGTACTCTCTGGAAGTACGTAAGAAAGAACATGAATTAAACCAGGCCTTCAGGAATCTTAAGAATCTGGCCAAGATACGGGGTCACCGTGGGGCCCTATTCCAGATAAGGGGGAACGACACACTGACAAGGAACGGGAAAATGATTCCGCGAAAACACCCAACCACCGGGTTGGGGAGCAAATCGTTTGCCATACGAGTGGTGAATGACTGGAACAAGCTACTGGAGGACGTGGTCGAGGTGGCGTCAGTGTGCACATTCAGAGGGGGCCTAGACAATTCATGGTTAGCTGTTTGGACAGGACAGTGTGTGAACTGTAGTGTTGGAGGATGGTCTTGAGGAAAGCATCTCAATAATTGTTCCCCCTTGTAGGGACTGAAGAGGGTTTTCCACCCTCTTGTTGTCGAAGCATCGTCAGATTAAAGGATCTCTCGTTGCAAGAACCAGGACGATCAGGCATCCCGCCTATTAGTCCTATAATCTAACCGGAACTGGAACTAGGACTGCCTTTTCCTAGTGCAACGGTCTGCAGTGAAACATAATAAGACCAGCGTTGATGTTTGGAAATATATATATATATACATATATATATAAGCGCTGAGCGAATGCGTGGATTGGTTTAGCCCGTTGACGAATGAGTACTCAGTTGCTATTATTTCATATCCTGAAATGAAAAAAGTATGCATTAACTTATTGCATTTAGCTGCGTACAGCTGGTCCTTTTTGCTTGACACTTGGGTAACTGTGTTAAGAACGACATTACTATTCCGTATGCATTTATCTACTGACGTTCGAGCACACAAGAAATAGGCAACTATCCTACGAATAACAAAGCTGCACTTACAAATGCAAGGTTAACTGCATTGTGCAATCATCACAAGGTGGCAGAGTGCGCCGTTCATTAATGGGCAATGTCTCGGCTCGTCAGATCAATACTGCACACCCCCGGTCAGCACAGACGTCCCAAAAATCTCTTAAACAGCCCCAGTACATACCTCGTAAAGACTCCGAATAGTCCCAAAACTTTTCCTGCAACTATTTTTCAATCTGAAAACCAGTGGAAAATGGCATTATTACTTTACAATGTTGTCGGGGGATGTTTATGGTGCTAATATAAACCGACAGTAGTAAACGTTATATGGGATTGCAGAAATGGAGCCGTGCCACATATAAATGTCAAATCGACAGATATATACGTCTTCATTGTTTTCATTTCGGATACATATATCTCATTTCTTAGCGACGATTACTTTGAAAGCACCTAACAGGTCACTCACCGTTGTTACGGAACACTGAACACCAATGACACGAGTTTCTGAGGTCGTCTTGAGCGAGGTACCTGTAGCGTTGGACGCACCGCCTCATTTTCTCTCGTACTGTTTTTTACGATGGCTCCTGGGTAACCTATACGACAAACAACATATACAGGTTGGAAGCAACACAAATGTGAGCTTACTTATTACCAACGCACAAACTTGTGCCAGAAAAAGCCGTTTTCCAATAAGCGCTTTTCATGTTCAGCCGACCCAGGACGAATGTTGTCACTAACTGAAGCACGACACCCCAAGTTCCATCACTGAATGTTGATGCCCGTATGTTAATGAAAAATTTGCCTTTAGAAATCAATAGATTCTTGAGTGCAACTTACTACACCGTCGTAATATGGCTTCTGGTTGCCCCCACTGATAAATGCATTTTCAACGCTGCTTGATGCATGATAGTAACTGCGGATATCACAGGAACCAAACTTATTTACAGCAAAAGTTTAATCCCCAAGTATAACTGACCTTTAACGTCCATGTTACTGTTTTGTGTTCGGACCAGGGTTTCAGTGTTGGGAGCCAAAATTACGTATTATCACTACAAGAAAGATCTAACTTACGGGTGTCCTGTGCTGGATCATTCAACCAGGAATCATGTGCGCCGTTAGTTGATCCGACAACATACTCAGTTTCCTTCTCTATTTCTTCGTCACTACCATCAATTAGTGACACAAAACTGTTTTACCCTATTAAATCTCCACAGCCTACGCCTGAGTCAGGAGGCGTTATGCAGTCGCCTACTTACTGTGACCAACGAAAAGCTTAAGAACCCGCTGCATAGATCTCTGATCCATTGTTCATAGTCTGAAGGCTGAAGTGGTTCTACCTGGGTGCGAGCAACCTCCAGCGCTTCCTTCCTTCGTCTCTACATCGATGTTCTGGAGTATCCACATATGTAAACACGACCTGCAGGTATTTGCGGCTCATTTCTTGCCTTAATATTTATAACGAAATTCCTAGACAGCGGGACCTTACATATCGTGCGTTCTTTACATGGACAGAAGGGGAAAAACAGAAACTCCAGAATGAAATGATAGAGGAAAATAGGTTAGATAACGGCGTCCAGGAAACCACCTTAAACATTAATCCAACAAGCAATTTATGTAATTGGGTCTCCCATAAATATTGCTCCCTCATTTAAGTAAGTTCCGTAAACCGGCAAATGTCATTCTCAAGGGATACCATCTAGGTGATCCACAATAATGCATACAAGAAAACAAGTAAGTTTTACGATTGCGAGAGCGTAATTAAGCGCTCAATGGTAAAGGTAGATTGCGAGCATAAACTTAGCCAAAATCTTGCGTTTATGCTCAAATAAATACTTCGGTTTCAATAATAGTAACATGTGTTCATGCAATCAATAAGGAAACCCACTCATCCATTTAATATAAAAACGACAAAAACCATAACCACAACAGCGTAACTCACGCGCAGCAAGCAATCACCAGCAGGTCGCGAGGCTGAATGATCTTCACACGTAGACCTCATTAAAACCACGTAGTTAGACTCGCCCGAACAATGGAAGCCTCAAAGACCATTTCTTCGTAAATTCTATAAACTTTGGGAAGTTTCATGAGAGGAAATCATCAGTTATGACCTATTCAAGCAGTTATTTATCCGCATATCCTAAAATTACGAAATGCGGAGCTCAAAATATAAAATCCCTAATATACTTTGTGCTTCAGCCTTCAGGGAAAAAACTGGAAGTGGTCAACTAATGATTTTGTTAGTAAAAATACTAAAAATCCGCATGACAATTCCACTTTGAAAATCAGTCCCTAACGGACCGTTTTGGGGACGTCTTAGCGCCCCTTGCGCTGAGTAGGAGCTTACATGGCCGGATTGTATGTCTAGACCGGCTGTCCCGTGGTATTACAATAAAATTATTCGGGACCAGAAAACCATCCGTAGTTGACGGAAGTCCATCCCCGGGCTTATAAAATTCAGGAAACTGGCGCGTGACACACGGGACTCAACTTAACCGCAGAACAGACAGTATAGGTGAAAAGTATTTGCGAGTGTCACGTATAAGATCTCATAGATCGATCAGTAAATGCTGCACCAAAAGGTACCCCTGAGGATAGCGAGATAAAAAAACAAAACGCTGAAGGTGTTCTGTGGATCTGTTCCCAGTCGCATAGTTGCATGCACTGAGAGCAATGTTTCTTCTCTGTATTATTGCAGTGGAAGCGCACATCAAAACTTTGTCGGACTGAACAATTTTCAGAGCCTCATTATTAGAAATAATATGGCAATGTTTACCAAACAGATTATTATGAAGTCTTTTGGCTGTCTAATGAATGGCCAACGCTTCGAGCTGTGGTGGCAAATGCCTGAGCTCTGCTTTGCTCCAACGTCCTGGCGAAAACAATTGGTTTACCATTCTCCATGACTGCATCATTTTCAAGGGTAATCAAAATAAAAGTGGTCTCAGGACAAAATGGGCGGAGAATCCTACTTGAATACATAAGTGAAGCCGAACGAATGTGCTGTTCATGAGAAGTTAACCACTCGAATAAAGGCTGCGAAACCAACTGAAACAGACAGGAAACTGACTGAAAAATATTTGGAATAAAGCCATAACAATACTAAACAGTACCACACAAAAGCACAACTATAAAAAGTTCTTGAATGATGGTGTATCAATCATAGGGGACAACCATTTAGGAATCCGACAGAAACCGTTACCATCGACCTCATGGGAATGACGATCAAAATTGTTGAAAAAAGGAAAATATCCCTAGATTACTAGCAAAATTCTTATCATAAAACCCAAGAAACAGTTTCTAAAGACGTGCACAGTGAGTAGCCTTATCTAAAGCATACACGATCACATTATTCCACTAAACCTCAACTCGGTCGGTATCCTCCACGAAGTTATCCGTCGCTGACTGAAACATTGCAGGGGAAATGCCGAGGCTAAAAAACAAAACTGTTTGACAGCGTCTGAAAAGAGTGCCGATTATAGGTATTGACATCGGTGAGCCTTCCGGTGGGATCTGAGAATGCGCATTTTTAAGACGGTTTTTAAAACCTTTGAATAGCCAAGTTTATTCAGAATGATTTTGAGTTTAGCAGTAGCACAAGTGAGCTGCTTCCAACAACTTCTGATGGTTGAACCCTAATCACGGCATATTTTAAGGATATTCACACAAATCCCAGGTACTATGAGACAAACGCACCTGAACAAATGTCTCAAAACTGATATCAAGCTTCAAAGCAGATATTAGAGAAAACGATGTCCGAAAATAACTGCTTTTCTCCGAAAAATGGATCTCACTACGAGATGTATCTGAATTGGGTATTACTGCAGGAATCACAGTTTTCCTACTGGTATTTTTTTTACCACATTCGGAGTGCTGAAGGCTGCCGGACTTCGGATTGCATACTCATGGTTGCTGTTACTAGTTTTGAAAATGCGCGGACGACCGAATGACCTTTTGGAGGCTTTTTCGTACTTATTGCACAAAATGTTGAGACCTTCATTCCGAGTTGCTTTCATATATTAAAAATTTTGATAACACGAAAATACCGGAATGCAAGCTTCTCAAGTAACAGAAGCTTCTATTGCAATTGCCCCCCATTTGATTGAACCTGTTCCAGTTGGCCACCAAAACTGCATTTTGCTGCTTGCATTTGTAGTTGCACTATGAAACCCAAAAAATCTCCATCAGGTGTACGCATGGAATAGCAAAAATGAGCTCTTCCTGCGCGTTTTGTTAACATTGGAATCTTCGAACAAGCAAGACATTTGATAACTGCGCAAATTTTCTAACCCATAAATGACAAAAGAAATACAGTCTAGTTGACAAGCTTCTTTCCCAGAGCAATCCGATTGGTAACCAGTTTGTAAATATCAGGACCAAATGAGGTAAGAAGTGTATCGAAAAATCGATGCGCCATGCATTGTTTTTTATTGTGGATGATATAATGTTAATAAAACTGAGTTGTTGGTAGATGCAATGCGCCAACGTTCCGACTACCGTGAGTAGTCTTTCTCAAGGCAAATTTTACAATCAAATTCATTTGGTTGAAAGAGGAAATGGAATCCCGAAGTGGCGAAACACACTAGTTGAGCATGAATTGTATTCATAATTCAACCAAAATCTTAATGTCTAGGCCAACCACACGAGCAAATTGCATCTGCGTAAATGGTAAATCAGTTCAACTTCAGTCGCTACAGTATCTTTCATCGTCATCAGTTCATCGTACATATGGTTTCATGGATTTTTATATTTTGTTTTATTTTCCTCATTTTTTTCGACGACTCCAGATGTTCAGGCCCGGGCGCTCACCTTCACCTTACGCACTGACCTCGCCTTAGTCTAATGTATAGGATAGCTTTCATATTTTATCCCACGTAAAATTTATTCAGAACTTGTACTTTGTGACAAGTGCCAAAATGCTACCACAGATCTACTGCCAACACCTTTCAAAATAATTTTATACTTTCTCTTTGCCGCAGGATTTCTGTAACCATGGGTCAATGACAGCGTGTTGCTCTGTTGGCTTAGGCTGGAAAAACTCCTATTTGATATCTTGACCGGCTTCACGCGAAAATATGCCTACTGGCTGTTATTTAATGCAAATATATTCAATTATTCAATGTGAGACACATTTATTGCTAACCCTCTTTGGTCGACATAATTTTCTGTTCCCACTGGTGCTGTTTTCAGTCCTGCTTAAAGGACCTCCTGTATCAGAACAGAGTCCAGTTCGGAGCGTGTCGAAAAAACGATATACCGTGTAAAATGTTACATGTACAATTCTTTTGTTCGATAGCAGCTTAGTCGAAATAGTTGGCAATTTTTCGACGTTTCAGTTACCATTGGTACATCCCCAAGGTTTGTTATTGAAACGAATGAAAGTGAGATGACAACCGAAAACAACTGGATATTAAACGAAATGCATTCAAGTGTCTTTTGGTTTATGCGTTTGTAGATCTACGTGGCTTTGTGAATTGTAAAGAATAATGAGCGCACATTTATCATAATTAATGGATACAGTATGTGGCTGATCTCAATTTACTTCGGATTGACATACATTGAATGGCACAGTTTTCTGGCTGATGCGTACAGAAGCATCAAACGGTTCGTACAAATGGCTAGATGCTGAACTAACTATTTTTTCTGGTTAGCTGCATTTATTTACAACGAACTGCCCCACTGGAAGCCTGCGCACATTGACCAAATCACTCAATCAGATCAACCAGTGACTAAGTACATCTCACGCGAAGATCAAAATAAAGTTATTTCATCTGAGAGGTTGACTCACACTAATTAGAAAGTACCACGTAAAACCACTATCACACGCATCCACTCGACAGTGAACCTGATTCAATGTAGTGAACTTCGTCGCACCAGTCAACCCATGGTCCCGTTGTGGTTATGGCGCATAGCTTAGCGTTGCGTGCAAACATATAGCTAAACCCCAGTAGTGTGTTCAGGCCGGCTTTTATCTGCAGCTAATTCAAAAATCACAATCATGACGACTGTCCCGAAGATTTTCGGGTGAACACAGGAAAAAGTTCAGAATGTACCTGTCGACGTGAATTCATCTTAGCGAGGTTATGGAGAATACGCCACCTTTGATTCCGGTTAATTTCCGTTCATTTTGTTTTATGTTCACATGGTTCGGTCTGTATCCGAAATGGCCGAGTTGGATTTGTTGAAAAGAGAGCACCTTGGGTTAGGACAAGCAAACAACGAATTTCATTTCAGGAACCCAGGTCGCCGAAAATCGTGGCCACTGTTTGGTTTTTGCTTTGTACGAAGGTTCCAGTCAGTGGAAGTGGTCATCTGCGAAAGTGGACAGATAGCGCAGTGTGAACTACCACAACTGTGCAAGATTATCCATTATTCTGCTAAATCTCAATGAATGAAAATGATCATATTTAGTTGGCTGACCTAATTTTGAAGATGGAAAACCGTCCACTGCTGAAGCAAGCGGCGGCCTTTTATTCGAACACGACGGAACCTCTCAGACCATTATTGAAACCTGATATATTCATGCTCGAGAGACTGAAACACCTGGTATTTTCTGCGATTGGTAATAATGACGTGGATTCGCATCGGGGATCTTCTGCATTTAAGTTTTCTGGGCCTCCGAAGTGACCTATGCATTCCATTCGCGTCGTGCTTTCGACTCAGTGACTAGCACCTTTTGATCGTCGCAAATATCCTTATGCAACTGGTCATTAAAAATATTAATGTTACCTCGTGGAATAAGAAAACCGGAAAACAACATGGACTAGAAGCTTTCTAACCCTAAAAGAACATAGGATTTGGCAACATTTATTTGCCGATCATTTTTATTCCATTGTAGTGAATTATGCTAAAACACAAGAATTCAGACGCTGGAAGCGAACGACAATAGATTGGGTGAATATCAATAATTTGCTTACTGACAATTACACGAACAGTGCAGTGCAAAATACAATCTCAATGGAGGAGAATTCCCTCCGTAAATTTGTATGCATTTATGGGAAATTGATGTCCAGTCGTTATTAACGGACTCTAGGTGACGGTACGCAGTTTCCCATATTTCAAATCAATAAGCCGAAATTTCCTTTTATTATATTAAGTGTTGTCAAAGCTAAATATGTGCCGGGGTTCACTGCAGACTAATGACCTAGTCCTAACTCAAAACTAGAATCAACTCTATTAGGTCCAACTGTTTATTCTTGTTCCAAGAGCAACAAAATTTGGTTCTAGAAACATCACCTAACGCAGCGTTTTATCCAAGTCAAGCGACGAGTAACTGTGAATGCATTTCATTGGGACGGAAGGAAACTCACTGGCTGCTTTCTCCTGGTTGACTAGTTTTCTCAATGAAGAGAGCTTCCGTTGAGTTTGCTTGATAACAGTCGAGTCGGCATGTGATGCGAATATCTGTTTATCCTTCTTCATCAGTTTGCCGAGCACCTGTTAAGATTTGAGAAGCTTCCGTTCCAAATCACTTATTCGGCTGGATAGGGCATCTCGCTCACTAAGAGACTGACAACGTAAACAAACGCGAGGGACTCTTAGTAAGTTCTGTCTCAGAATGGTCCCGCATTCCCTAGGAAATTCCAGATTTGTAATGCTACTATCAGTAAACTGAACCTGAGAATGCGTCAGAATCAACTTCGTACGGAAATTTCCTGACCCACTCGGCACCCCCAGAAATTTATCGAATCCCTCACAGCCACGGGTTATAGGTGTAAATCACATCCTCACAACGTTTAATTTCGGCCACCACCCGTACCACACACCAACACAACAGTGGACAAATTCTGACAACTAGAATTGTACCGTATCATCAACCCTTTCGGTTGCAGTAACTGATATATATTGTTATGTATTGGCATGGTTACAAATAGCTGAAAAATAGCTTGTTCGTCGCACTATATTGCTTCCCATAGTCGAATATGCTCTGACTTCTGGTGGCTTACCATTATATTCTGACTGACGTTTAATGCAACAATTATCACCGTGATGCCCGGTTTGCATTGCGATTACAAAACATTTACGTATAGACCCGAGCTCAGGCCATAGACTTAGATTCAGCTGACTTGTGTTAGTCAGCAGCGAATGCGTACGATCACTTCAGACTAGTTTGTGACACCATTAACCAGGCTATAATCCATCCTGGTTTGGCTTTCTACTACATAGCACAATTTGCTGGAGCAAAAAACCGGAAATAATGGAAGATCGACTACAAAATAGTAAGTTGAAGAACTAGATAGAATAGTAGAGGTTTCGAATGCAAGAACGTGACTGCAGCGCTGTCATATCCCCTATCCCCCCATCAACGCTTCGGGGGACTTCGTAGATCCCAACCCGGTGGTCTAACTGCGTCAACAAGGGCCAGTCCATTGGATAACATTTTCAAACCTTTTCCCCATCTCATCTTATCCTGTATTCTATCTATGATTACGCGGGTATATAAAGACTGAAGCCAATTATTTATTAATTGGGTTAAACTGTGTTAACGGGGTCTAATAATCGTCGTTCACAATGCGAAGGAAAATTCTCATTTAGGAATGATCTTGACCTAGTGTCTAAGTCAATTAAGCGTGCGAAGCAGTGAATTCTTCTCGGACCAAGATGCAGGGAACAATGAACCGATTAGAAAACCCAGGACAATTTAACGTTTATGTTCAACCATTTTCAGCCACAAGTCACATAATAGTAAACGAAATCAATCACACTGGAAAGTGATCACAGTGTAACTTATATTCCTAGTAAGATTTTGTGACAAACGCCTTGTTCCCCAATACTGGCGCAGATAATTGCCCAACGCTCAGTGGATATGAAGCATGAAATGAGCGCGCAATAAACCAGGTGCCCTAGTCTGGCACCGCGTTAATTCTATATATATATATATATATGCACCGGATTTTGATTTGGATGACTTGGTCGAGCGTTCACATCGCGATTACAACTTTGATTATCAGGTCATTTGTGGACAAGGCAGTTTCAATCAACAGGACGACGTCATCCGACGCATGAGTCCGTATTTTTAATCGGTAGTACGTCGATGAGTCTTTGGTTATTCTTCCTCATTCTACCCAATAAAAATATAGAAACCTGCGCTTCTAGTATCGTTGCTCTATAGGTCCAGCAGTGCCGAATCCAAACAGACCAAACAACGACCATAGTTGTGTACCATTCAAACTCCTGTCATCTAAATGAGATTCTGCCTCCGAATGCCTCAGGATGGTCGGGATGAGTACCTTAGGCTCCGAGTCGGCTCTTCGCACTGCGCGCCTCACGAAATGCTCCAAATTGACCAGTGTCTTACATACTCTTTAGCATATTAGCTGACCTCAGAAAACTGGCACAGTACCCCCTTTCTTATCACTGATCAACAGTGCACACAGCTTCAGAGAACCGCCTACCACTGGGCAAACAAGCCATGCAGGTTATAATTTTACGCGCCGGGCTTTCCTGTAGCACACCTGAAATTTATGCGAATTCGGACGTGAAACAAATCCTACCTTAAACCAAATTTTTTTACATATTCTGAAATTCGATTCCCTTTAGATGTAGCTGTTTTAGGTATAAGTGGAGAAAATTAAAATAACACGTGAATTTATACTTGGCTGCACTGAAAAAGACACTTTAAACGTTCTCCGTCTGAACATTTCGCCATATCCTTGCAATCGAGAGAAGGTAAAAGGAATGTCTGGAGATGCCCCACAAAATGTTTACAAAGACCACCGGAAATGGTCAATGTCGCAACCGAGCATTCTAGGAAATGTACGGGCCATTCCGACGGGTCTCTGCCATGGAGACTCCAAAAGTAGGTACTCAGTTTTCGTTTGGCTTAATTCTCCATAATGCTACAAACATTTTTGATCGGGTTCAGCATTGACGAATACGGCGACATTCGCTAGTCATACCCGGGTGCAATTGTCCGCCGTGAATGCACCGAGCCGTGTGACGAGGCGCGTTAACACAAACTACGGCAACTTTGGCCATGGGCACAGTTTTTCTAAAACTAACGGGAGCCACTGCTTAAAGTCTTCGGATCGATGTGCGCCACTTTTGGTCCTCCGAGATACCATTAGAGAGCTGGTCAAGGCTCCAATTAGATGCGAATTTCAGCCGCGGCTGTTGCAGGCCTGCAGGAACGCAAACATGCTTATGGTAGACCAGCCTTATTGTCGGGTCGTATGACAGACAGAAGTTCATCCCATCAATACAACCTTCCCGTCGGTCCATTCCGGACAACTCGAGGATGTAATGCTGTCACTCTCCTTTGTATCTGAACGGCTCATTTCAAATCAGCCGAGGTGAAGCTTTTCAAAGTAAACGATTGACAATCCAGCTAACGGTACCACAATGTCTCATTAACAGTTAGCCCTTCGGAGGTATGAAAATATTATAATTGAATTCCAACGGAGTTATTCCCTAAACTCGGTTAACTCATTTGGTATTCATTTTCTCATGCTTATGCATCACTTTTTTGTAATTCAGTGTTTGTTAAACAAAGAATAGGTACAAAATGATCGAAATGCGCTTTCTCGTCCAAAATCATCAAAAATAAAGTCTAATATTTGGGTTGATCTGTTTTGTGCAGCTTATTCGTCTCGGACAAAGCCGAACTACAGGGCACCGGATCGTGATAACGTCCGTCCAAAAGCGCGCATGATGCCCGACTGATGTCTATTCTAATTCTTTTCACAAGGAGTGTGAGAAGACGTGACCAACCATGGGCTAGCGGCTGATGTGCTTAACTGGCCAAGTAGATGCACCAGGGGTGAACGAAATTTACCACAGCCACTTGCTCTCAAATCGAACCTAAAGTTCATTTCCGTTATTTTTCTGAATTCATTCTTGAAATGGTGTAGTTCAATACTACCCAGTTTACTCAAACGAGAACGATCAAATAGCCTCTGGCCGATCAACAGGACTGTATTGTCCGTTATAAGTTAACGATGTATACAGATCTCACTAGGCGATTGTGCCCGCCTCTTGGAATCACTCTCTTCTCCGGTGTTCATCTCGAACGAGGCTCATGTATGCCTTTGATTGCGTCGCCGAAATAGGATCGTATTTTGTAAGTCCAGAGCCAGGGCGAATGGTTGGTCCCGCTTTCCCTTGGTTTCCACCTTGCAGTCAATTAGGTTCTTGGTCAGTGCGCCATTCACCGGAGTCAAAAAAACACTGTCGGCATTTCCGCCTTCTCAGATGCGACCTGATCTTACTGTCGTCTGGTTCATCAGACCGAAGTGGCCTTGCACTTTTGGGATCAGCTCGTAGCCTCACCTAATAGGGCTGAAATGCTTTTGCCCATGTAAAAGGCTTGGTTGGGGTTCACCAAAGAGACATCTAAAGCGTCGAACCTACACCTGATTATCAACAAAATGTCCAGTTTACACTGCGGCGGTTATATTAATCCTGCTAAACGGTTCAGAAAAGCTGCTTTGGGGGACCGATACGCAACAGCTGCTGGTATTTGAATACTATTGTCCACAAGATGTTGCTGAAACATGATGAGATAATTCTATCACCCAATGAAGAGAAAAGTGGCCGGATGATTGGTTAAGGTGATCCACCAATCACTTGGCGAGATGGTGTGGAAATCGAACTGGTTTATCGGGTTTGGGTCCATGCAGATTTTCAACACGCCATCTTGAATGATAAGAATAAATGCCGCAGTCAATGGTGTTCTAGCATCCAAAATATCTTTGCTTTTCTCTCACTGAATATGTCAAATTAACTGAAGCCCCATGATGAAAAAATGTGGAGACCAACCCGATACCCAATAAATTGGAAGGAAAGCTCTTGGTTCTCAAGTACCTTCCTGTTGATCAGTGCATCAGTACACACCAGTGCCGAACACATTCACGTATGTCTTGAAAATGGAGAGCAAAATGCTCACTTTAGGTTGTCACTCGATGAATGTTACATTGCAGTGTTGGAACCGTGCGCAAGAATGATGCTTATGATCACACCACGGGAAGGTTGCTGGATTTCCAGGATCCAAAGACTTCTCAACTTCGGGGCGAGAATGACAAAAAACGGAAGAAAGGCCACCTAATCTCCGAGACCAACCACGGGCTGGTTCACTTATTGAGATCGCATTCAGGATTCCAAACTAGCTGGGGAAATAACCGCTTCCTATCGCATTAGCAACGAGTGCTTACGGGCCCTCAATTTAGACACTAAAAGAAGATGATTTCCTGGGTATATCATATGGCAACCTAAGGTTGCTGAGAAGTATGAACAAAATAAGCACGAAATACAAAAGAGGAAACCCAACCAAAACGAATACAAAAGTCACGTGACGCGAAACAAGTGATACAATGAGCGGATAAACAGTAAGTTATCACGAACTCTTCAAAGTTCAACGCTCCGACGGAGATGGTTCGAAAATAATGATCATAGCGAAGCAAATGTCAGCAAATTCAGTGACAAGGACCGTGAAAATCATATTCAGCTGTTGTCAGGCTCTTTCGGCTTTGAAGATGAGTTTTTCGGGTCACCTTCGGACGGTTTCTTGTGTTCTCCTTGGTCAACATCCATCGGTTCATGCGATGGTGCAGCGGTAGACGACGTAGTAGTAGTAGTGACACCTCGGGTGGGTTGCGACTGACTTTGTAGATTGCCCTCTTCCTCGTCCACAAATAGGAACGACTTGGGAGGACTAGGTTCAGTGTGGGCACCTTTTGCGGTGCGTCGCCCACCAGAACTAGGAGTAGCGTGTTTGCGCTTAACCCTCTTCGGTTCTGAGATCCCGGCTGCAGCAGCAGCATCATCCATTTCCACATCGGTGTCGTGAATGGTAACTGCTGCCGACGTATAGAGACCGTCCTCCTCCTCTTCTTCTTCTTCTTCCTCATCGTCTGTTGACTGTTCTGCATCATCTTCTTCCTCCACCCCCTCAGCATCTTCGTCGTCGTCGTCGTCGTCATCATCGTCATCGTCCAAATAGGCTCCAATAGTTGACGCATGAACCGGTTTCGTTCTGGAATCTGCTGAGCTAGCGCTCAGTCCAGCTGCCAAATCGGAAGAACTAGCGCCCCCCGGGCCGGTAGCACCAGAAGAACTTGCAGTAGCTGTTCGTGCACCAGTGGGACCATGACCATGTACTAATTCGACTAACACTTCAGTTTCCTGTGGTCGTTTGTCATGTACCATTAAAATACCAGCCTGTGAAATTTGGAAAACGTGTCTCAATGAATTTGATCGATATAGAGCAACGGAAAAACTAGGTTACAATATCAAACCTAGTGATAGCAT
The DNA here is from genome assembly GCA_008360955.1 of Fasciolopsis buskii. Lineage (NCBI taxonomy): Eukaryota > Metazoa > Platyhelminthes > Trematoda > Plagiorchiida > Fasciolidae > Fasciolopsis > Fasciolopsis buskii. The sequence continues at coordinate 42,308 of LUCM01007179.1, read as the reverse complement.
AATGTAAATTCAACAGACAAACAGTCGTAAGTGGGAACATTGTTTACGGCGTTGATTGTTGAAGCAAGAAAATTTAGGATCGGTAATAAGCATATTTTCCTGCGGAGCAATGATGGATGAACAGACGAGACCTATTTTTTAGTTCACAAGGAGACAGCAACGTCAAACTCACTTGTGTGATTGGTTTAAGTGTTTGATAGCGAGAGTTATCAGGTATTGTCATAACACGCTGCTGGGCTCGCATGACTCGCGCGGGATTATTCAGGAGAGAGAAGCTGGGCTCCTATGAAAATAACAGACGTGTAAGTTGGAGGTGTAAAGTGAAAAACACGTTGGCAGCAAGTAAAAAAATGATGAGGAAACGCAATTCATAGAGGAGTTTTTAAAAAATTGTCTAAAAAATAACTACTTGCAATTTTCACTCACCACTGTACCGTTACAGAGTTGTAAAGATATGACTTTGGATTTGCAGGCAACAGAAGACTGGTACTTCAGATAATTATTGCTTCATTTAAAGCTGCGATCACAATGCTCAAGTGGAAGGTCATGTTATCGTCTTCCAACTACATAGTAAATATGCAACATGAAATCGAATGCAACAGCCATCAATCTAATCGTTCTCTAAAACCACCAAGTATTTGTTTGTTTACTTAACGACAACAACCGAAAAATTGTTGAATGTAACACCAAGATGCAATCTAATGACCAGCCCGGACATTAGATCCAAAATATCTGCTCCTTCAAAACCCCACATCATCGGTTATCCTTCGGGATACACGATTCCCTTGTGGGCCAGATTGCCTAATCCGAAGTAGAAGGCTGGCTAAGGAGACCCCACCCGAGCCCTTGGATCTAATACACAAGGCAGTAGAACGTTTTGAAGTCTTTGTATTTTACTTCGAGCAGGTGATTAACTACTCGGTTCATACGTCCTTTGGAAGAAACCAGGCATTTTGGGTGTCCAATTGATTCTCTGACCACAAATGCCGGTGAGCAGAGAACAGTATGCTACATGTAATGCCCATGGTTGCTTGGAGTTAGAATTTCACCACGTCTCCTAGACTGGCTGCCGAAGATCAGTCGAGCCGGGAAGCGCCGGGCGTTCGCCTTTGACCGCACGCCTCGAGAAAAATACGTTCGCTACAAGGCAGTGTGTAGGAATTCCTTGGTAGAAGCGGTCTGAAACGCAAGTTCAACTGGAAGCATTTCGAGAGGCGTTTATGACAAGTAGTTATTTCGGGGCCTACCACCCCCCCCAATCATACTGAAACGAATAAAAAACATATTTTAGAGACTGGACCTTAATGCAAAGTACCCTAATCTTCACTTCAGTACCGCAAGCAAAACCGTATTCTAAGTGTGACCCGAAAGCATTGGTACTCAAACACCGACATGTTGCTTGCTGGCAACGATCATTCTTCAGAGTCGCATGACAGGACCAAAATTACAGCTGTTGGGTACACTGGTTCATAATCGGTAACCCCCAGTCACGCCAACGCTACGGATGCCAATCGTGTCTTCTGTGTATGATGATAGTTCACCCGATAAGCAAGCAAGTGGTGCGAAGCAACAGCCAATTGAACTGTTTACCTCATTTAACAGGACTAATTCTTCAGTTTCGCGTGGACATCTGTTGAAGAGTGATCCATTATGATTAAATGAGCAACAACCCAGCCAAAAGAGAAATGTAATCAATACTCCCGAGGACCATGTTTCATTTATCGATTTTTATAAAACGACTGGAACATGAATATTATAGAAGAGACAAGTCTCCTAACCATTAGGACCCATGATATGGAGGGGGGCGGGCAACTTCGACCCCGAAACTCGGAGTGCGATAGAACCATATAAGGTCCCACTAGATCACGTGTGCTAACGAGCCGGGTGATAGCGAGTTGCCGTCTACCGCCAAAGTGAACGACAGATCTGGGAATCGAACCCTTCGGTGTCAGACGTACAATCCACTTGACCAGCCCTGGTCATGATGTTAAGTGACAACGAGGAAGTACTTGTCTGTAAACCGACAATTCTCTTGACCTATTTTCAACCATATTTAATTTTGTGCATTGGCATTAGCACGAATAACTGTAAACAAGCTTGTTTTCAATGTGTTTGAGTGAAATTTTTTAGGCATACCTTGTCTTCCTTAGACTCCGCTGCGGTGGGCTTCGCATCTTTCGAGACATCGGAAGAGTCACTAGTGTAAAAACAGGAAAGGAGTCAGTGCACGATTGGGATGGTCGGAAATACGTAGAATTAAATCCATTGAAAAAAAAGAGTGAAAAGATTAAAAATGAATTATAGACAGAAATTCGCAAGAAAAACGCCGCCATTCTCATTACCGCAGGAGTAAGATACAAATATCGAACGACTGAACAAAATATTGAGTTAATCGATCTCACTATACCCTACCGAGCTCTAGTCATTTTCTTATCAGAACGTTGTAACCACAGGGCTATGCATTTCAATGCGGCATCTACATATTTTGAAGATATGTCCGCACAACCTTGTTACCCTTATCACAATGAACAATCGCTCTCGGAAAAGACTCGAGTCAGTTTACAGAGTACTCGTGTTCAGTAGAGAACTAGATTTCTCTTCGAGTACACATTTTGGTGTCGAACTTAGGAATTTTGCCATTATTATTGCGTTTATCATTTTTCACTAAAAGGAATCCTTGTTCAACATGAGGACCTTCGCTCCTTTCAATAAAAACTGGTTATCGTCAGTTAAATGTTCAGTGACCGAATAGGTAATGCCATTACTAAATTGTGACCTACACGTGAATGATAAAAAAACGTACTATAAGAATTCCTACGGACACCAACATGACACATGGACATTCATCACGACGTCTTATTTACCTCGGGTTGGGTTATTATGAGAAATTTTGTGGTGACTTCTTAAAAAAATCCCCCCGACTGGACCAGTATTTCTTCATTTAAACAATTCTTCCAAGTTATCCCCGAGAAATCAGCATATATTTCAATTTACTGACAAAAATGTAAGGTTGTTGCTTGGTTTTTCTTCGTTTGGATAACCAATTTTAAACCAACTAAAAACCAGACATTATTTCAGGTTTTTCCAATTCAGAAAAACAGCACATGAAAAGCAGAGAAGATCAACGACATCGTTATTTACTACCCAAGACTGGTGGGACGAGCAGAACTCGAATGGACGGTTCGATGAGGCAAAGTAGAATGAGGAAATAATTTTCCATCCAGAAAAACAAACAAAAAAGACGTTATAGAAGAAAATGACTGAACGACGACGGTCAAGTGTATAAAGCATCTATCACTCCCCAACCAAAAATTCAGTTGCGAATGCCAGATCCGTCGGTCATTCTGGAGGTAGACGGCAATTCGTCGTCACTCGGCCCTCCACCACGTCTGACTTATTAGGGCCTGATGTGGTTCTGTGCCACTTCATGTTTCAGGGCGATTATTGGCAGGCCCCCGCCCCCCGTGCGCTGGGCCCGAGCAGCAATCGATCCGTAAACCATAGTATAAAACAGTTCCTCGACAATTTAGGTGGGATGTAGCGCAAAAGGAAAAGAAATTTTGGAAAAGCAGAGCGAACTGTCACTGGAGGCGGGAATTGACTCACATGTCCATTTTCTCTTGTTTACCTGCAACCTCTTTTGTGCGCTGTTGTTGTTGCTGCTGTTGTTCTTTGTGTTGTTTTTTATCAGCTTCTTTCTTCCTCTGCTTCGCCGTGATACTGAGGATTGCGGTTTCCACTTTTTCTCTTTTTTTCTCTTTTTCCGGTTCTACAAAGCAGGGGAAATACGAGTGAGCACAGCACAAAGGTTTGTATAGGACAAGGTAAACTCTTCCACTTTCTCGAACACCGTCTAAATGTGATCATGTGGATCTATCATTGATGACACCTCTGGGTTTGTTACACTTCAAAACAATTCCACGTGCGCTGAAATGTTCCTGATAAATCGTAGAAATAATCCCAATCTCGATTTTGGCCAGAGTTTTCCACCGGAACATGTTAGCTCATTCTGATTGACTAGCTTCCCAGCTGGAAATAGTCGGTCCGATGGACACGGTCCGCAACGACAATAGAATCGTAGTCTTGCGACCATGTCCTCGTTGTTTGTGCCGAGCCGCAAAATACACTGACTACAGTACGTGATCTCAAGTCAGTTTGATAAACGCCGATCCATGGGGTCGAGAACTGTTTCTAATTCACTACTATTTGACAAAAAAGTGAGATTACTTATCTGATATTCTATAATGTTCGCTTAACGTGAAGACAGTTATTTTTAATAAAAAACAGATGACCCGTGGAATTTGAACTGCAGTACAAGGATATAAACAATGACGAAAGTCCCGTAAATGGTGCCGAAAGGCATTTAGCTTACGATGATTTTATTACATATAACGCGAAATACAGTATAAGAGGAAAACCTCGTGGTCAAAGGGCACGCAGTGAATGTAGGAAATAAGCGAAGACCCACATAAGCAGTTTATTGATCCTGCCTCTGAAGAGTGAAAGATTACAAATGAGTTGGAATACAGAATGCAGGTGTTCCATAGTTTAGAAGTCAGAGAAAGAAGGAGAAAGAAGCACGACACCAAGAGACAGAAACCTGATAGAAGTCACTAATTACCTGCGTCTCAGAAAGACGAGAATGGGTTACAGGAGGAACTGCTGAATTAAATCCCGAAGAACAAAGGAAAAAGTAATACCGGTAGAAAAGGGATAGCGAAGCAACTGACCGACGATGAAGTGGTGACTGCAAAGATATTGAAGAAAAGTCATCGATCGGCCAGATTTGCTTGAACCCGACCAAAGGAAAGCGAAGTAGACCAAGACCTACCCCACAAGTGACTGCAATGTTCAACTGTGAAGCAGATTTGAAATTTACATAATAGAAAATAAACCGGGGTGAACACACGGCAGGCGTGGAACAGAAAACCAACTTTCCGCGAAGCGACAGAAGCAAACCTAGACAAGAAGAAAGACCAGCACAATAAACAACTAATGGATGGGCCGAGAAGAGTTCGTGAGTTAAAACAGACGAATCAAAAAGGACAGATGCAACGCACGAATGGGATTTCAAGGAAATTGGAAAGGAGGTTTTGGAAGCATTAAATGTGACATGGTTGTTGGAGCTCCAGGAGGAGATGTGCTCCAGATCGGAGTTTAGAGGCATACTGGTAGCACGACGGTCACGATCGACGAATGTATCTGAATGACGAGCACAATGAAGCGTAGCATCATCGGCAAAAACATGGAATGGGCTAGAGGTCGTGGTCAGAAGACCAGTAATGAATAATAGAAGGTATAAGAAAATTCTGAACTCTGGAAAATGCCAGCATTCACAGAAAATGGTTGGGAGAGGACCCCAAAAACTCGGACTGAGTTGACTCGTCTAGTGAGGAAACTTGACGTCAACGGTATGTGGGCCGAGAAGAATCCGAATGCGACCAGTTTCAACAGATCTTCGTGCCAAACTCGATCGGAAGGCCTAGAAATGTCGAACAAGATCATGTGTTTCTTCGTGGTTGTAAAGTGAGGCAGATCAGGGGCGCGAGACGAGGCCCGGTAGATCACCCGCTGAACGGAGATCGGAATCCATATCATCGGTCGCTCAGTAGTCCTTCGCTTCAGAGAAATGAACGCAGTTGGTCGGAAATGACAACCTCAAACACTTTCGAAATAACGTGTGAGGGGAATCGGACAATTTCTAAGCTTAATCGACTCATGTCGTTTAGTGACGGAAAAAATCACAGCGTGTTTCTAAGAAGTTGAGGGGGTAGAAAGTTTAAGAGGATAGAAGAGGCAACGTAAAAGATAAGCCAACTCAGGGGCACATATTTTAAGAGCGACAAGTGGAATAGCGCTGGGCCGGATGGTTTGCAGATGCTCAGAGAACGCGGTGCTTGGACAGTCTTTCCATTTCTAACGATATGTAAAAAAGGAGGAACAGTGGGAGGGAAGTAGTTGGTGTAGGGTGAATTGGTAAAGCGGGCAGCAAAAACCTCAGATTCATCCTGCGGTTCAGAAACAAGACTATCAGAAGGAATTACAATTGAGAGGGAAATTGAAAAGGGACAAATTGCGGAAGACGGCTCTAGCAAGGGACCGAAAAGTTCGGATACCCGTGACAAATGAAAGTAAGCCAATCTGCCCTTGGATATACGCGCACCAATTTCATTACCGTGCCGTTAGCCCAAATAACTGGAAAGAAGGATAAAGAGTAGTTCCTCTCCATCTATCTGTTGTCTAATCTTGTAACAGCATTCTACACCTTGAAGGTGGAGATCACAAGGCGAATGGAGTTACGTTTATGCGGAATGTGTCTGGTGCACGTTCCGTGAGTTCGAACAAGTACACAAGGTCGTCTAAGGAACCTAAGCTCACAACTCCTTGTAGGATACTTTGGCAGGGTCCGTTTAAAAGTTCAGAAACCCAAGTATAATCAACTTGAGTAGCCACAAAATGTGCTCAGCAAAGAGATTAAGTATCATCAGAACGAACGGAAGAAAAGGATAGCGATAAGAGGTACTGCGTAAGGTTGACAGCATATGTCAGTCCGTCCGTATTAGAATGCTTACTGCATACCATCGACTATCCTTCGAAAAGTATGACACGTTCGCAGTCGTAGTATTGCCCAAACCAATTTCGACAGTCTAAATTAAGCCAGCATTTACAATGACAAAAACTTGCGTACAACAGACTACTGCGTTTTCTGCTGCAAGCAGAATACAAATGCGGGGAAGACGACAAAAAAATCCAAACTGCACTGAATCGGAACATGGGATTAAAATGAAGCCGGATGATATGTAAATCCAATTTTGCGGAAGAAAGACTGACAATGGAGCTCTTCATACAGTAGTGCGAGGTTTACAGAGAATAAGATAAAGAACAATGCACAGTCGCATGAGTATGAAAAGCTTCTTGACGACACTCACGTAGTAGCTGAGGGTATGCAAATGCAGATGGTTTCGCGTTGGAACGGAACTGCATCTTTGGCATCTTCAGATCTTTATTAAGAGCAATCAAGGTCGTCGGCGTAAGAGCGAGGCTGATGAAGTTGGTCAACGGATACCAGAACCAAAAATTTTGAAATACCAAAAGACCAACAGCGGCGGCCATATTGTTATTACCTGAAGGCGAAAATATCAGTTTTCAAGTTAAAAACGAGAGAACGTAAATACAAAGATACGAATCACATTGGTTCTAGAAATTATATTACATGAGCTAGAAATAAGCAGACTTTAGTTAGAGTTATGGATTCTCCCGTCTACTATCGTATTACTCGTGAATACGGATTAAAATTTTGGGGAAAGACGGAGTGAACCTAATCCAGGAAAATGGGGTTGGCCATGAGCGTGAAAAACGCAGCTGCGATCTGCGGCTGTGTGGTTTTCGTCATCCAGGTTACTGAAAAAATTGAACACCGTCAGACAACAAACCAAAATCCGGTTTTTTCAAAACTCACCAGTCCTAGTTTGGAGTGAAATCGTCATATTACATCCACCGGCGTCTAGAATACCACATGCGAGGATTGCGCCAAATTTGGCCAAAAGGTCTTCGTGCCGGTCACTTACAATCTTGAGGCATTTCTCGCGAAACTCAATAGACTAAAATGGAAGCCAGGAACGAAACAGGCATTGGACGATGATAGGTTAGCATAATTAGTATTTACTTACTGGTTAATTAAAAATTGTGCAGGAAATAACAGCAAAAACAGCAGGGTAAGAAACATCATAACTATCGTTGAGCGTTAAATAGCAAGGCAAACCTCACTGACCACTGCCTTTCCCCAGAGTTACCAGTTTCTATAAAAAGGGTGAATATTCAAGAACAGCCAGTAGACCTACACAGGCGGGAATAGATAAGATTCTGTTGCAGCCAACACAAGGAACACAGTCTAACTGTATAAAAACACTCCTTCAATCATTCTCATTCGATAGAAAATGGCAGCACGGTCGCAACTGTTCACGGTCTACTGTCACATCCTCCAGTGTCTCCAGCCAACTAGCTGACGAGTCTTTCAAACCCCAATCCACAACACGTGAGACATCTACTTTACCTAATTTCGCTGTACATTTTCTTATCCCACGTTACCACGTCATCTGTTGTTCGCCATATGGCTTCTTCCATTCATTGGGAGGAACACAAAATACGGCACGGTATGGTAGACGAGTGTTCCACATACGCAACACATGACCCAACCAACGTAGTCTACTAAGTTTCATACGCTGAAACAAGCTATTTTTAGAAGTGGCACCCATTCCACATTCTTAACCTCAATATTACTCACCCGGTCACTCCGTCCAATCCTAGCCATACTATTTAGACATCGGCCATTAAAAACCTCCAACCGACGATCATCGCCCACACGCATACTCCACGTATCGCAACCGTACAACAGAACCGAGCGCACTGCGGCACAGTACACACGACCTCTCAACTTTTGTGAAATATCAGACCGACGCCACAAGTGCTTCAATCCAGCGTAAGCTGCTCGAACATTCGATAAAGGCGTATCTACCTCCACTCCCGAGCTACCATCGTTCGACACGCAGCCACCAAGGTAGGATTAATGAAGCGGTCCACAATCCTTAGTTCCTCTCAGCTAACCACCACGTTCCGCACTGCTGTCGTCCAGTCCTGTAACAACACTTTGCACTTTGAAGGTGCAAAGCACATGCAAAACCGATCGACCTATCTCGACAGTCTATTTACTGCCCGTTGTGCATGGTTCGCAGACTCGAACAAGCACACGACGTCGTCTGCGTAATCTAGGTCACATAGCTTTGCTCCACTTCCCAGTTCGACTCCTACATCCCGGAGATCTCCTAAACCATCTTCCATCACCTCGTCCATAACGAAGTTGAACAGGAATGGAGACATGGGACACCCTTGTCGAACGCCACTAGTCGTTTCGAATGAACGTGACAGCTCACTGTATACCCTCACGCTACCATAGATATGCGAGCACAATGTTCACAGCAATTTCATGAACGTCGCCGGCCCATCATCGGAGTGAAGAGCACTGAATAGCGCTGTCCGATCCACTGAGTACAACACGCCTTTCAAGTCGAAAAAGGCTACGGTCATAGGACGGCGGTGTGTGTGGTGCGCTTCTGCTGTTTAGTTAAGAGTAAATATCTGGTCGATGCAACCTCGACCTGGCCGAAATCCGGCCTGTTGTTCGCGGATATTACTCTTGCGAATCGGTGTCAAACGGCGCAGCATTATCGAAGCCAACACTTTAGTAACTGTCGCAACTACACTAATACCACTAAGATTGCTGCAGTCACTCCGTGTATCCTTCTTAAAGATGGGCACAATCAGTGACTCACCCCACGATAGCGGGATACGCTCCTCGTTCCAAATATCACAAAGCAAGGAGGTAAGTGATTTCATCAGCACTTCTCCACCCAATTTGAAAAGAACTGGGAGAAGGTCATCGGGACCGGCAGCTTTTCCCCTCTTCAGAAGCCGAATATTCGACTGCACTTCTACTTTAGTTGGGGGATCAAGTGACACCTCCCAAGGATTTGCAGCTCCAGACGTTGGACTAAATACAATAGCGTGCGGCCAGCTAAACTGATACCTGAAGTGCTTGGCCCAACGGTTATTGTCCGCCATGGATGAGTTCTCCATTTCTATCGAACATGAATTCACTAACCGAAGTTCGACGCCCGCCGGTGTGGATAAGAAACAAAAGTAGTCAGGGACAATCTGAGCGTAGACATCTCAATCCACTTTTTTTTATTCTGAAAATTTGATTAATCTAACTGTTTAGCTCACTGTCCGTAAGCTCATTGATTCCTCCGAATGAATCAATATACAAAACCAACTTTTTTCAGGTTGAGTTTGAAGATCGAGTAAAAGTATTTCTGAATTCTATGGGTATTGTATTACCTTTGGACAGGTTATACCATTCTGCTGCATAAGTACCATCGCGGTAGCTATGAGAGCACCTTGACGCACAAACGGAACAGTGCCTTCATATAGGGTTTCCAACAAGGCCAACGCTTCCTTGGACGCGGTGCCAGCGCAAGCGATCCCGATCGCCATTGCAGCGCCAAAACGCAAATGGGGATGATATGATTCAGCCAGAAGTGACACTAGTGCAGGAACTTGGTCAGGTGTTCTAAAGCAACAAAAATCGTGCAAATTTAACGATTTAGAGACGCATCAAAATCCGAAGTGAAGTACGGGAAAGGAAGCTGTTTAAAACAGATGACAGTAAAAATGGAGCGGTTAAGAATTTGATAGTTTGATGATTTGGGGAATAACCTGGAATTAAAAAAAAAAACTTCGTTATCGAAACAGCAGCCAACATTGACAGAGCAGCCTTGTTTGTAAAATACAATAGCAACCTGTTCTAGAACAGCCATCACCCCATAGACCAAGCAATTATGGACCGTACTCACCAGAAAACTAGAAGAAACAAACTCCTTGGGCATTGAGAAAATGGGAACCAGCGAACTTACTTGAAAAGGACAAATCCGAGTGAAGTGACGGCCCAGCGTCGAACATCATCATTCGTATCACTAACCGCAGCATGAAGTAAGCGCTGAACAGGCTTGTTCGTCCCCGATCCGCAGTACGCCATAGCAATAGTAGCCATTCCAGCCCAGCGTAAAATCGGATCATTATCCTAGCACAATCAGAGTGAGGAAAGAGAGCCCCAGACAGAAACTGAAAAATCGGTATTGGTTCCATTATTGAGTAACCCTTAATCATACAGATGAAACAGCAGCTCAAACGCGTCTGCTTTTTCAAAAATACGCTGGCTGTAGAAACGACTTGGTGAATCACCCAAATAAAAACATAACCATGGAAAACGCACCACAATAAGACGGTCGATAAGTTCATCCGCTTCTTCCAATCGTCCATACATTACCATAGCGATGCCAAGTGCAATTCCTCGAATAATCTTCTCGTGTGCCGTTTCTTTTGCATAACCCAATAAGTCTTCGATCACCTGAGTTGAACCGGTCCCGAGCATAACTAATCCAATTCCGATTCCAGCCGCCTCACCTGATTCGACAAAAAAGGAGCAAAATTGTTAGTATGTCGCACCGTATACGCAACTGAACGGTCGAGCATGTAATAGATAGAATAGATAGCAAAACAGAAATATCGCTTTTGGGTGGTAGTGATTAAATGGTTTAGAGAGTCTGTCACCTCGAGTATGAAGTTCGAACGCAACAGCATCAATGAGCCAGCAAACTGCTTCGTCCATCTTGTGGATATGTGTGAGTTACTTACCTCAGTGAGCCTTTCGATGCTACAGCGGTCTTTCCAGACCGGGTCGGAAATCATCAATCAGTTCTATCGCCAAGTCTGGATAGTTGATGTCAACAAAACATAACAAGGCGAACGTCGATCCAGTAAGAAATGTTCGCTATTCACAAAAAACTATCGCACTTATAGGATGGACAGCTGAGCATGTCAGCCTTTGCAAACATCATTGGTTGAAGTGACTAATTCAAGAGGTCATCTGATTGCCGGTTTCGATTTGTTAACTTCAAAAGGCGCGTAATCAGAATCGCCTTGTAATAAAAGTGGACTGCTCAATTCGGTTTGACTATTCACACTTTTTATTTTCCTCCAAATAAACTGACAATTGGGTGGCACTGACCCCCCACGGGTCTTTTCGTCTCACATGTCACCTCATAGTGAGCTATTGATAGTCCGATTACGGCCCAACCTCATGCAAACGTTAGCAAAATATAAACTCACCACTTCGGTTTAGGCAACCGAGTGGCAACAAGCCCACAAAGAAATCATGGATCCCGATGGATAACCGATAACATTGGAATGCAGAATCGAAAACCACCAGGTGAAGTGAGCTCTACACGTTGTTCCTCTTTTTCCCTTATCGCTCTTTGTTTTCGTACTTCGCCATTGTTCCAACAACAGATTATCTATATTTAGATTTGTGCAAATTAATAACAATAAATAAGAAACTGTGACCGCATTCTGGCCTCTGTGTTAAAATCGATATTTCGGTAGAGGAAGACAGAGTCAATTTTATGACCAAAACTCGCCTTGGCGTGAGCTCTGGATAGCCAATGAAAGACAGTTTCATCCAAGGTTCTTTAAACTGATGACGTTACTTTCACTGTAGTTAAACGAAAGTGTCTAACACGGCAAGCTGTTCGGAAACCAAATACTACTCCACATTAACTCAAACGTGTTATCTTATCTCCCGGCTACGCATGAATACTTGCGTCCGTAAAATGGCTGAACCCAAGGACAATACGAAGCAGATCCGAAGCGGAGATAAGATGGCAGCTGAGGACTATATTAAACATAAATCCACCTTATTCATAGGAAATTTTCTTGAAAGGGCCCTAATCCCTTTCTATGGTAATCGACAGAGGGGCTCTATAAGAAGTAAAACAGTCTAATGAGTAGGAGATTGAAAGGACAAAGTTCAAAAGAGAAAAGATTACTGTTAACAAGACCGTATGTAACAAGGAGACCATGTCGGATTTGATACTTAGACATGCTACACTAGAACAAACAGTAAAATAGAAATGAGGAAAGAAAACCAGCGATTCGCATTCAAAAGTATGAGCTCCTGTGTTAATATGCGTTGGACAAAATAAGATTCCAGGTTCATTATCGAAATGGCACCCTGGGAAAAGGGGAAAAAGAAAGTTTTACCTCAGTTAATAATGCGGATACATAGCACGATCCATCAACGCAGGAGAATACCGATGCCTTATTTGTCACATTTGTATTACGATATACAACTTACCAGTTACTGCGTCATCTTGGTACAGGTTCTGCTTCATTTGATCATAAACATCTTCTCGGCCTGTCCCCATGGCTGCTAAACCAAGACCCAAACAAGCTCCGTGGCGCACGGGTTCTGCTGTAGCTTCTTTGGTTTGATTCAACAAATACTCTAATAAGGGAAAATCATTGCAATTGATGAACAATAAGGTGCGATTCAGATAACGCATCGCAACATAAAACGTTCAATGCTCTCAAAATAACCGTCGAGCTCATCATGCAATTGGAACGATGAAGCAAATAAAACCAGAGATTTTTTTATAAGCACTCTACCCCGGAAGCACGTGTGAGTAGATTAGAAAACACAAATGACTTTACCCTCGTGTGTGTATCTATACACAGTAGAGACTAAACAAAAGCAGCAGAACTTCCGTTAGATGAATAATTAGCGACTACCTCAGACGGAAACAAACACGAAAGATAAATGACTGAATGGAGTCACACGAACGACACGATTCAAATTATTAGCAAAATTATTTTGTATCAGAGTCTCGCAATGAAGGAAATAAACACACTTCACTACTGACATTAAAACACTTCAGTGATTGTTTACCACGGTAAGGAAGTTCTTGTGCACTGAAAACTTCATCGTCTTCTCATCTTTCGTCTTTGCTTCCGATCCATGGAAGTATCAATAGTGACTGAGATAGACATTAAACTACGACTCCTCACAAGGCTCCGAAAAGATTAGAGGCAACTGATGTCCGAATTTCTCACCTGACTTTCATTCTAGTTCCTTACGGCACCAAACAAATCTGTCTTCCGTTGAGATCCTACATAGCCTGTTGGACTGAGAACTTCTCCTAAGCACACTGCAGTTAAATAGATCGCTAGGCCGCCTCTGTGAATGGGAGCTCAGCAAGGCGGACGTTTGAGTAACGAGCGGCAGAAAGGCCCAAACTAGTCCTATTAGCATATCTCCGCAGCAAGATGTGTATATTGTTCAGAACAGTGCAATGCGTTCATCAACTCTTACCAAGAGATTGCTTTTACCAATGGCTGTATTGGGTAGTGCAGAAAATATTCTGGGTTGACAAGCCCGTTTCGTCAAAAGACAGTGCTGTTATAGTCATAAAAATGCTGCCTTCGTGGATAAGCAATGCCCAGAAAAAGAACGTCAAGTTCTATATAAAACTGCACGACCACTATTGAAAACAGACGAAGATTACTCATTTAAATCAGTCCCTTGCTAGATAAAACCTATTTCACCTATTATTTTATGACAAGTCTGATGAATCAGTGTGGTGGAAAGGTCATGATCAGCAGCCGCTGGGTTTCATCACAAGGGAGTGAACCAGAAATCATGGCTTTAAAACAGAGTGGTACAGAAACACAAGATCACAATAGGTCAAGTACGGTGAGGTCTATGAATTTTACCACGTTTTATTGTTCACTGGGTATCCTAGTATAAACACACCTCACTGAGTAACGTATTTAGATGAACCGTGGACTAATGCCCATGTGGTCCCCATAGGCAGTGGTAGTCAACTGGATTCAGTGACTAGCATTTAAAAAGACTGCAGGTTCCTAATCGAGATCTGCCGATCATTGTGGCAAAATACAACTTGCGCTTATACGAGTCTACCATACCTGACCTAAACAGACCCTATGTGGTTCTACGCCATTTCCAGGTCACAGTCAACGGTCCACTTTCTAATGGAGTGGGCCCAGGTAGCTATGCGACACGCTATTTTCACTACACATATGCATGAAGCCTGTCATGAAATAGTGTCACTGAATTGTTCCATATTGTGCTGATCACAAAAGTTACCCATCCACTTTGTTCTTTTCACAAATAGATTTGGGAAACTTTAATCTTAGTGATCAAAGTCAAGAATTTCCTCAACTAAGAGCTATTTTGCATCCGGATATTCGGCTTTATTCAGAGACCAATGACTAAAGTAAAATTAGATTATTAAGATCTACATCAGATAGAACGACTCTAGCATTAACGGACTCGTGGTGGTGACCTTCTGGCACGTATCACATGCTCCTGTGTAATTCCGCGAAAGCCGCGCTTTCGTACACTCAGCTAGATTCCATGTCTATCTGTGGAATGCAAACCACGTTTTCATCTGATTGTAAAACACAAATTTACTCATGAAAACCGGAATGGAAAATCCCGGCAGATCTTAATACTAGAATTTGAGTTGGAGAGAGTTCTCTCCAAAGACAGAGCACAATAAAGGAATTTGCGGCAACAACACTACCGCGGAAATCCATTTACACAACTACGGGACTGAACGGCAACAAAGTTTAGAATATCATCAAATTTTGTGTAACTCCAAGACTGAAGAGGACACTACAACTTTTAATACCACTGATGTGTTTGCAAAACGTGCTGGAAACTTGTAAAGGCCGTTATTCCCGATGGATCCTATTAACCTATCTTCAAGGAATGCGGCACGTATTTATCTGAACCAATCATTTTTCACCGGGTGTCGACGTCCAATTTGCAAAAATATTCGCAAAACCTGCTATTTCTGGCACTAAGAAATCTATGGACTTTTCTGACCTTATTCACCAAGTTACAAAAGGCTCCCCAACTTAGAAATTTGCTTTCTTAATCGACTCTATTCCGCCTTCACCGGACAGGAGCGGTAGAACATTTCTTTGCTCCCCGACAACAATAAAGAGTTAACTTTTTCCATGATTGTCGTAGAAAGGGCATGCCCAAAACCACTACACCCAACTACATACGAAGAAAAGAATAATCACGATCCCAAAACTAAAAGTGGTATAAAACCACAGCTCCGTCAATAAATTAGAATAAATTTATCTGCTGCAGGGCTGGCTTGACTCCATCTTTAGTGTCAGCCAAATTCTTTACTCAACACGATGGCGAAGCATCAGTCTCAATTTTTGCTGACCTCGGGAGTATACCAGGAAGAAAATGTTACCTCTTACCTTACTGCAATCAAAATTGCAAACGGTACTACTAATGATCCGGCTTCCGACAGTAACTTTCGGCTTTCTGATTTTTTTGGTTCTCTCGTTAATTTCTTAGTGGTCTCCCTCGTCTCATCTTGCTATCAAGACAATTCATACGGCATCAGTTCCAAGGGACAGTGAACGTCACAATTTTCAGACGGTCAGAAGCCTAAACTTGAAAAACGAATAATATTTTTTTGATGGAATATAACGGAAGAAAGTCATCAGAATGCTGGGAAATCAATCATCGAGCACGGATTAGGTCGAACCAAAGTGGCAATCGTGTTAGGCGCCAGATCTTCTAAATCATGGACATTTGCCATTGAAGACTAAACACAAGGGAAACTTTTCTGTTGCTGCTCCACAGAAAAATACATTCCCAATGGGTGGAAAACGCAATGACAGGTCAAGAACAATTCAATATATTTCTATAAATGATATTCACTATATATATATATATACGATACATTATATATATGTATATATTTGTAGATTCTAATAAAGCAAGTTAGACATGGGTGACCTTGGTTGTCAATTTAAACTCGTTTAAATATGAAAAATGAAATTATCGAAGAGCACAAGAATTTAATAAACAAGCTCGCATGTCCAACAGAAACATCTTTTTTATCCTGTATTCTATCTATGATTACGCGGGTATATAAAGACTGAAGCCAATTATTTATTAATTGGGTTAAACTGTGTTAACGGGGTCTAATAATCGTCGTTCACAATGCGAAGGAAAATTCTCATTTAGGAATGATCTTGACCTAGTGTCTAAGTCAATTAAGCGTGCGAAGCAGTGAATTCTTCTCGGACCAAGATGCAGGGAACAATGAACCGATTAGAAAACCCAGGACAATTTAACGTTTATGTTCAACCATTTTCAGCCACAAGTCACATAATAGTAAACGAAATCAATCACACTGGAAAGTGATCACAGTGTAACTTATATTCCTAGTAAGATTTTGTGACAAACGCCTTGTTCCCCAATACTGGCGCAGATAATTGCCCAACGCTCAGTGGATATGAAGCATGAAATGAGCGCGCAATAAACCAGGTAATGCAATCAACCCGAACCACAGGAGAAAACACTGAGTGCCCTAGTCTGGCACCGCGTTAATTCTATTGATGCACGGATCGCTTGTCGTGACCTGCAGAACATTAACCAAATAGATATATAATGAAGGAACTTCTTCCAGAAAGCCGTCCCGCTTGCCTATTCCCGTCCAAGTTGTTTTAAATGGGAAAAGCTTTCGAGACGGACCAGAAGAGGATGCATCCTCGACAGGATAAGTCTTGTCATCGTAGGGATGAAGATTTTGTGATGAGGCTAAGAAATTAAACAATATGAAAACATGAGTGTCTCCGAAAGAAGCTTCGTGTTTCACTCTACCAGAATTCAGTAATCAGGGTGTTTTGAGTACCGCGGTCTTCCTTCTGTTTACCGTAAAAAGCATGAAAGCACTTGGGTACAGAGAATGCCCCACTTAAAAGCACACTTTGGCTAAATTCTCAATTTCATTCAAAATGTTCATTGTCCTGACGTGTCAACTTGATGAGCTACCGGACCAGTGGATACCGACGAAGAGAACCCGAAACTGCTTGGAATGTGGGAAAAAACTGTTTCAAACTGGCCTTTCTGGACGTCACATAAAAATGGGCAAGAATCACTGAAAGGTAGAGAAGAGAATCGCCGATTGTCAGTGGTACTGATGCTGAATGTTAAACAACATAGGACTCTATATTTTTATGAATAAATCTCGCTGCGCACTTCATAGCGGGAAAGTGCGAACTCGGCTTCGCGTGTCGGCATACAGACTGGATAACTGAAATGAATTCATTAGGCAAACCCTTCAGTGAGAGGAAGCACAAAAGAACTGCGCAATCGACCGAGTCAAACGCCGCTTTCAAATCAAGAAAGAGAGGAATCGTGTGTCTACGAAATATGTGCCTATGTCCGAAGGTCTGTAGCAAAGTGTAAACTTGATCAATACAATCCCGACCGGGAGGGAAGCCGGCTCGGTTCTTACGCATACCCCGTTCGTGAAAACTAAATAATCGGTACATGAGAATACCCATGATCAGTCAGGATGCTCTGTAGTTTTTACATGAGAATCTATCACCCTTCTTGTAAATCGATACAATTACCGATTCACACCAGACCTTAGGAATCTCTCCACTTGCTCAGATTGATCTAATGAGTTCTGTTAACTCCAGTGTTAACATTTCACTGCCATCCTTGAAGAACGATGACGACAGCCTATCTGCCTCATACCTTTCTAAAAAAACAATCTCCCTGATCAGCTTTATTTCCGATGTACAGCTGGTAACCACCTGCATTGGTTCACTTCCAAGCATAAGTACAAGGCCCACTGTGACCGTGGGTCAATTAAACTCCTTTCTAGTGTTCTACCCAACGCTCCAGGGTGTGAATCAGTTTGCCGTCGGATTCTTTAACCACTTCGCTTACGCCCGGCTTTTGTGGACCATCATCCCTAATCAGTCGGTAAAGGCTGAGGCTATCTCCGATAACTGCAGTGATCCCCATTTCCCGACAATTCCCTATCCAACACTGCTCGTGGTCGTTTCTCACACTCCCGGTCAGCTGACGCCTCAGGAGTCTACGCGTCTCAGTGAATGTTGCATCAGGAGGGACGGATCTGCGAGCACCTAACGGGGCAATTAAAGTCGAGGATATCCATCGTTTCGGACGCTTACATAACCTGGAATCCTGTATGGTATTTGCCCCCGAGTGCATGGTTTCTTTGATCTGGTCCCAGTGTTCGTCCGGGTCATGAGCATTTTATTGAGACGGCAGCCGCATCGAAAACTCCGACTAGAACTGAAGTCGGCGATTATCGTCCAGAATCACCTGTCCAGGACAAGTGGTTTTCGTGTTGGTGTGATCACGGACTAGGCGAAAACAAAAGCGAGCTCAGGCCAAAGCATGACCAGAATGGTCGGCAACCCTCGATTGATCCACGCCGCCGGTGACCGATGGTAATGTGATCAATCTGAGTCTAACGCTGTGGAAGCTAAAGAGGGCACTAAATGAACCTATGCCATCAAAAACAACTTGTAATCAGGATAAACGTGGATGAAACGATCTCCGTTGCCGGTCCGATCGGCTGGGGCAGAAAATCCGCCTCCGCTAAGTAACCGAAAGAGGCGTTGGAATTATCGGCAACGACCACAATATCCGTTGATCGCACACTGCGGAATAAACCAGACGACTATTGAGAGAATTCATATTTGGCCCCAGGGCAGTAGAAATGGGTTGGTGCACACACAGATATAGCGAACGAACAACGATGATTCAATCGTCCAACTGAACTGTACACAAACGACTGCTATTCAATATGACAATGCACGCTTCGCTACTATGCTTATATATATATATATATATATATATATATATGCACCGGATTTTGATTTGGATGACTTGGTCGAGCGTTCACATCGCGATTACAACTTTGATTATCAGGTCATTTGTGGACAAGGCAGTTTCAATCAACAGGACGACGTCATCCGACGCATGAGTCCGTATTTTTAATCGGTAGTACGTCGATGAGTCTTTGGTTATTCTTCCTCATTCTACCCAATAAAAATATAGAAACCTGCGATTCTAGTATCGTTGCTCTATAGGTCCAGCAGTGCCGAATCCAAACAGACCAAACAACGACCATAGTTGTGAACCATTCGAACTCCTGTCATCTAAATGAGATTCTGCCTCCAAATGCCTCAGGATGGTCGGGGTGAGTACCTTAGGCTCCGAGTCGGCTCTTCGCACTGCGCGCCTCACGAAATGCTCCAAAATGACCAGTGTCTCACATACCCTCTGGTAAGAAAGTCCTACCCAATGCCCTCTCGTCGCAGAAGTGTTCCCACCAAAGTAAGAGGATGAGTGGTTGTTGATAATCAGTCTAAGGGAGTCCGTAAAACCCTAATTCCAAACCAACTACAGGCGGCGTACGAAGCATACAGCACCAAGCTCATCGATATCTGTGGAAGAGGAGTGTACCAGGCACTTAGGAAATCTGGTTTCATCTGAAGAGCGCATGAAGCAATCAGTCACCGATCCCCAGTAGGTCACGTGACCGTAAGGTCGTCCTGCTGGGTTCAGAGTTAGATCAATAAAGTCAAAGGCTTGAAGTGGGGTCTTCTAAGTCAGGACTTAACTTCGGTTCGGATAACCGGGTGGTATCATACCCACAGAGAAACCATGGAATTCGATGAATGATTGATGACGTGGAAATGAAGAATAGGACAGTTAGTATGTTAAATTCTGTACATTGTTTCTTTTTTTCTCCCTCTCCATGACTGTGTTCATCTTCCGCCATGCTTCCAATGGCGCATGATCTGCATTAGGAGACGAGATGCACTTAATGTACCTGAATTTGCTGTACATTATCCCATCCCACGTTGTCACGTCATCTGTTGACCTCCGCGTGATTACTTCCACTACGTGGAAAGAACAGAAACCAGAGCACGGTGCGGTTAACGAGCGTTCGCCGTCATCATCATCTTCATTCAGCGTTAAATAGCAAGGCAAACCTCACTGACCACTGCCTTTCCCCAGAGTTACCAGTTTCTATAAAAAGGGTGAATATTCAAGAACAGCCAGTAGACCTACACAGGCGGGAATAGATAAGATTCTGTTGCAGCCAACACAAGGAACACAGTCTAACTGTATGAAAACACTCCTTCAATCATTCT
>LUCM01007179.1:0-21755 GCA_008360955.1 Fasciolopsis buskii | reverse complement strand
CACATGACCCAACCAACGTAGTCTACTAAGTTTCATACGCTGAAACAAGCTATTTTTAGAAGTGGCACCCATTCCACATTCTTAACCTCAATATTACTCACCCGGTCACTCCGTCCAATCCTAGCCATACTATTTAGACATCGGCCATTAAAAACCTCCAACCGACGATCATCGCCCACACGCATACTCCACGTATCGCAACCGTACAACAGAACCGAGCGCACTGCGGCACAGTACACACGACCTCTCAACTTTTGTGAAATATCAGACCGACGCCACAAGTGCTTCAATCCAGCGTAAGCTGCTCGAACATTCGATAAAGGCGTATCTACCTCCACTCCCGAGCTACCATCGTTCGACACGCAGCCACCAAGGTAGGATTAATGAAGCGGTCCACAATCCTTAGTTCCTCTCAGCTAACCACCACGTTCCGCACTGCTGTCGTCCAGTCCTGTAACAACACTTTGCACTTTGAAGGTGCAAAGCACATGCAAAACCGATCGACCTATCTCGACAGTCTATTTACTGCCCGTTGTGCATGGTTCGCAGACTCGAACAAGCACACGACGTCGTCTGCGTAATCTAGGTCACATAGCTTTGCTCCACTTCCCAGTTCGACTCCTACATCCCGGAGATCTCCTAAACCATCTTCCATCACCTCGTCCATGACGAAGTTGAACAGGAATGGAGACATGGGACACCCTTGTCGAACGCCACTAGTCGTTTCGAATGAACGTGACCGTTCACAGTATACCCTGACGTGACCATAGGTATGCGAGTGCAATGCTCCCAACAAATTCACAAACTTCGTTGGCATACTCTTCCGGTGGAGAGCACTGAATAGTGCTGGTCGATACGCGGAGTCGAAAGCACCTTTCAAGTCGAGGAAGACTACGATCGTAGGGCGGCGGTGTGTGTGTGTGGCGCGTTTCGAGTATCTGTCGAAGAGTGAATATCTGGTCGATGCAACCTCGACCTGGCCGAAATCCGGCCTGTTGTTCGCGGATATTACTCTTGCGAATCGGTGTCAAACGGCGCAGCATTATCGAAGCTAACACCTTAGTAACTATTGGAATTAAACTAAACCCACGAGGATTGCTAAAGAAACTCCGTATACCTTCTCGAAGATGGGTATAATCAGTGACTTACCCCACGATAATGGAATATGTTGCTCGATCCGAATATCGTGAAGTAAGGAAATAGGTCATTTCACTAGAGCTTCCACACCCAATTTGAAGAGAATTGGGGGAAGGTCGTCGGGACCGGCTGCATTTCCCGCTTCAAAATTCGAATATTCGACCGCACTTTCACTTCCGTTGGGGGATCAAGTGACAACCCCCAAGGATTCACAGCTCCAGACGTCGGACTAAATACAATAGCGTGGCCAGCTAAACTGATCCTTGAAATGCTCTGCCTAACGGTCCAGTCTTTCCTGTCTACCATGAATGAGCTCTCCAGTCCCATCACACACGACTTCACTAACCGAAGTTCGCCACCCACCGCTATCGCGTATAAGCTTAAACAGTCTTTGACTATTACCTGAAGCGGACGCCACTTCCATCTCTTCGGCTACCTTAACCCACCAGTTTTCGCGGTCATTTTTAGGGCTTATCGTCAACTGACGCTGCAACTGCCGACGCATCATATTCACTTTCTTGCAGTTAGGCAGCTGATGTATTTGTTCCATTAGACCTAGCGACCCTTGCGAGATCCAGTGTTTTTGATGAATCCTAGATCTAGGACCACAGGCGTAATCTGCTGACAAATGCATAGCCTGCTTAATTTGATCCCACTGCTCGTCTACATTGCTGCTCGTCGAAGTTCTTAGTTCCTCGGATAGTCTTGTTCGTAACTGTTGCGAATAGCCGAATCAGACAAAAGTTCGACAGCCAATCGGGTTTGTGGCCAGCGTCGATGGCCATTCAGCTACAGTAAAAATTTCATTAAAACTAACGCATGGTCCGATTCAACGTACGCAGTCCAGTAAGATCTACAATTCGGGACAGAACCACCCCAACGGTAGCTAACTGCGATATGGTCAATCTGACTCAATGTCCGTCGAGTTAGAACGCCATGTCGCTGTGCGACGCGAACTGTGTCGGAAATTCGTGCTAGATAGGAATGAATGATTGCCTACACAGAATTGGAGAAGTCTTTCCCCGTTGTCTATTCGCTGAGCAGGCAAGGCGCATTGCCCACCTAAACAGGATTCCGATGCACTAGGTTTCTCAACTTGTGCATTAAAGTCACCTGCTACCAATACAATGTCAGAGCGTTTGCCCTTCCGAGCAAGAGTGACGAGGTCATCGTAAAACTCGTCTTTCTCCATATCAGTGCTTCAGTCTGTTGGAGTGTATGCCGAGATAACAAATAAACAGCGGTTAACGTCACTATTCTTTCGGACGCCAACTGATCCCTGCAGTCTCATGGTACACAAGCGACTGTTAACTGGGATCCAGTCTAGAAGGGCTGCTTCAGCCTTCTCACTCAAGACTATTCCTACACCACGTTGACCCACAGATTGAGCTGCTTCGTCTCCTGAAGTGCGAAGAAAATATCTTGACCAGACAATTGGCGCAGTTAGTTGAACTACTCTACTCGAATCCTGAGTTCGTGTTTCACTCACGCAGCAGATATCAAACGAAAATGAGTCCACTATCAGAGCCAAACATACCTGTTGGCCAACCTGCATCAAAGTGCGCACGTCGAAGGAACAGATTTAGAGGCTAACTAGATTTGAGAAAACGTGAGCTGCTGGACTGGAAACCACTACTATATTACTTGACGATAAACCGTTGCGAGTATCGGACGTGTGATTAGTGGGGACACTATGGGCAGGCGGAAGGGATAAAGAGATTCGGTTGGAGACAGAAGAGATAGGTTGAATAAAAGAGAGGGCACTCTGAGGAGTAGCATACTTCAGATAACTGTCCACATATAGATATAGATTTATATATATATCGACAGTTATCTGGATTCGTGGACAAAACGCTCTTGGATGGGCATAACGGGCCTCGTAGTTATTGCCGTTCTTTGGGTATGTATATCCAGTACCCTCTCATTTAAACAGTTGTTATATTTGTGGACTCCAAACTGGTGTATTACTAGAATAGCCAGGATCATGCATGGAGGCTGTTCATTGAACAGTCTATAGAAGAACCACAACTGTGATTTGTTGACTTCACTGTCTGTCGCGGGAGTGGAATTTCAGCCTACTATGGTGTGTGTATGAAGGCATCACCAAACAATCTCTCGTCGTCATACACAAGCAGACTTTGTTTGTCAAACCCACAGACCTATTGCAAAGACAAGACGAATAAAGGTCAAGGCAGTTTTCGGACGATCCTAGGTCCAGTGAACAAGGACCGTAGTGTGTAGAAGTCCACCTAGCACACGTTCTAACCAATTAATTGAATGCGATCAAGCTGCGCCTCTTTTAAAGATCTGGATTTCATAATTTGGTCTTTATAACGTGGTCAGCCTAGAATAGCGAATCGGTATAAAAAGCTGACAGCAGCAGCAGCAGCCTAAATCAGTCAAGACGGTTGCCAAAAGTTAAAATTAAAAACCTATCGTTGTGAAGAAAAGCAGCAGCTATGCAAGTATAACATTGGATTTTATGGGCTTAGGTTAATAAATGACACTGGAATTGTAAAGAAACGTGACAAAAATGAAAGTAACACGCTTCTATGCTCCAAGATGAACTTCCTGCTTCCTAAATGCCTAAACACCAGAAAATAAAAACTCGCCTTACCGGTCATTGAACCACCGTGATTTGCATGGATAAGGCCCAAAGCAAACAAGCCACCCCCTTCGGTGTATACAGACCCCGAGGATCCGCTGGCATCCTTTGGTAAATAAGCAGACATGAGCCGGAGAGCCTCCTTCTCGTGGCCTGAGTAAAAAGGACCAAGCAAGGTAAGCGGACGGGTATCAATGGAATACTAAGACAAATTTAAATAGTCACCAACTTTTGGCTCACGTTGTGAACATTTGTTCTTTCCTGCTTAAACTAATCGAAAAATGCTACAGGATAGATTGAAAGCAACACAACGTAGCGAACACGCTCGTTTTCAATTACTTGTACTTATCCAAATACATACCGTCCAATGTAGCTGCAAATTATTGAAAGGAATAATCGTTTAGCGGTCACATTAATTCACATCTCAAAGAACGTGCGTGTACACCTTGAGTAGACCATACAACCTCAGGATTGTCGCTCCCGTGGGTCGTACACACTCGAACGTTATCGAATCGATTATTCCGCTCTGCTGAATAGCTTGCAGTTTTATGGAGATTGATTACTTAAAGACCAGAAGATCCCGAACTAAAATAAAGACCACACATGAGATGCGGGGGCATCTTTTACTGAATACTCGCGCAAGGGCACGGAATGCGGTGAAAAATGAAAACAATTTGGATCCATTTATCCAATTAATTTAACCCGGAGGGGGGAAGGAATGTAGCTAAAATACATCAGAGACGTGGTCGTCTGACTAACCATTAAATGTTTTTTTCAAATACTAACACCAAATGGCACAGCATTCTTTAGCCAATGACTTACGTATGGACTGTTACGTACATGATAAGGATCAATCACTGTGTAAGCAAACGCCTGTGACCATTCAAAAACCAATGACGGAATAACAATGCTAAACGAACTGCTGGAATTCAGCCTGGGCGACCTAACGCCAAGCAGGTTCGACTCACATCATTCTTCCCGGTTTCGAGTTATAAGTGGAGTTGTAATGAAGCAACTACAGTGTTTCCATGGCTTTCAACCACCTCACGAATCATTTCAAAAAAAATCAAATTTCTAATTGGTGAAGCATAACAAGGAAACACTCCACATCTCAGTGCACTCAATATTGCGTAGCAAATCATACCGGTAACTTGGAAGCTGATTACGCCATTGGCTCACCTCTATGGATAACTCCCAAAGTGGCGGTTGCCGTAAACTTGGCCCAGTTGACTGCCTTACCAAGCCAGTTCAAGTGGTCGCGCAAGAACTGATCAGACGTTGTACCACAGTGCATGATCCCATTAGCAAGAACGGTAGCATTATGTGTCACCGAGTGACGAACGTCATCCCGAATACGCTCCAGTAGTCGAAGGTCTGCTTTGTTATTTCTGATGAGAAACTGTAAGTGCAGTTCGATCACCTAGGCGGTGGATAAGGAGTAACCCAAGAACGACTAGTGTCAAGTGTATTAGACAACAAAATCTGTAAATAGTGAATGAGAACTGTAAACTAACCTTGTCTCCCGAAAGAATACTGATGAGATTTTCCAAACGGGTTTTGAGCTCTTTCTCGCTGTCACTGAGTGAATCAACAATGGGGACTGTGGAAGTGCTAGGTTCCGGTTTTTCAATAACTGCGGTCATCGGTGCGGTTTCCTCTTTCGTCTCGTCTTTTTTCACATCAACACCATTTGCTTTTGCTTCCTTATTGGCATCAATCACAGTATTGCTTCCGGAAGCGGAATCAACAACCAGGGCTTTCTTTTCAGTCTGCTTGTTGTCTTTATCCAACATTTTCATCAGATGGTCTAGTTTTGGACTACGTGCCAAAGCAGCGGTAACCCGTTGAAGGAACACCTGGGTTGAGTTCTCGTATAGATCAAATCCGATCTGATAAGCCGTCACAGCTGTCTCAGCCGACTGGATCAAGAGGCGTTCTAGTGTGTCTGCAGTAGCCTATGGACAACAGAAATGAAGGTCGAATTGTGAAACAATCTGTAGCAACACCAACTATGAAATAAGATACCGTAAAGAGAATGATGGCATTAATGTAGCAAACCTGGATACATGTATTGTCGCAATCTTCCTTTGTTCCCTAGAGTGCAGATATGGATTTGCTCTGGGTGTATCACAAACATAAGTCTATCTTTGGTTTACATATGTCGCTGAACAGGACAAAGGAAACTTCTGCTCTTTTGAACGAAAGAACGCCACTGACTGCCGCACTGAACTATATCGTCTATTGCCTCTGGTCGTCGCTTAAGAGGATCTTGCACAACTCAACACAGCAGTCTAACTGAACCCACGCGAGCTAGTTCATTGGCTAAGATTTCACACCACTTGGCCACGACGTCCACTGATCATCACGATCCACGTTCCACCACCTGAACACTGAAACAGACGTTTTGTTCAAAACAAAACAAAAATTCGTTCTAGTTTATTCGGATAACGTGTTTCATCTGAAGACTGAATTCTGCGGTTCAGCACCTTACACTAAACTACTGAGTCGCCAGTAGAATCCCCCCATCACATTCTTTTTTATTTTCTTCGTCTTCGTTGCTGATATGCAACTAGGCGTCGCGGATAGTAATTGTCTTGCAGGATGTCTTGTAGACGTTTTACTTCTTTACCTTCGGTATCGTTACTGCGTAACTTTTTAACTCTGTTGGCTAGCGAGGAAATAAGTGTCCGTTTCACGCCCTGTGAATGGGCTGAACTGAAGTCCAAATACTTATCCGAATGTGTGGATTTTCTGTGAATGGCGATATTTTCACAGAAAATCCACACATTCGGATAAGTATTTGGACTTCAGTTCAGCCCGTTCACAGGGCGTGAAACGGACACTCATTTTCTCGCTAGCCAACAGAGTTAAAAAGTTACGCAGTAACGATACCGAAGGTAAAGAAGTAAAACGTCTACAAGACATCCTGCAAGACAATAACTATCCTCATAAAAAACACCTGGAGAGTTGAATATCAGCAACGAAGACGACGAAAAGAAAAAACGCCCTCATTCCGAATTCCGTAGACATCAGACAATGCGGAAGCAATAAGAAAGGTCCCCAGTGACTTCGATATTCACACTTTACTCCGTATGGATAATACGTGAAACGCCACGTAGCAAGGGCTAAAGATGAAATTCGTTGGCAAAACCAAAACAACTGCATATAAAAATCATCTGCATGGAATGCCTCCCACAACAGGCAGGACAAACTGACAGATACCATGATCGTCATCATTCAGCGTTAAATGGCAAGGCAAACCTCACTGACCACTGCCTTTCCCCAGAGTTACCAGTTTCTATAAAAAGGGTGAATATTCAAGAACAGCCAGTAGACCTACACAGGCGGGAATAGATAAGATTCTGTTGCAGCCAACACAAGGAACACAGTCTAACTGTATGAAAACACTCCTTCAATCATTCTCATTCGATAGAAAATGACAGCACGATCGCAACTGTTCACGGTCCGCTGTCACATCCTCCAGTGTCTCCAGCCAACTAGCTGACGAGTCTTTCAAACCCCAATCCACAACACGTGAGACATCTACTTTACCTAATTTCGCTGTACATTTTCTTATCCCACGTTACCACGTCATCTGTTGTTCGCCATATGGCTTCTTCCATTCATTGGGAGGAACACAAAATACGGCACGGTATGGTAGACGAGTGTTCCACATACGCAACACATGACCCAACCAACGTAGTCTACTAAGTTTCATACGCTGAAACAAGCTATTTTTAGAAGTGGCACCCATTCCACATTCTTAACCTCAATATTACTCACCCGGTCACTCCGTCCAATCCTAGCCATACTATTTAGACATCGGCCATTAAAAACCTCCAACCGACGATCATCGCCCACACGCATACTCCACGTATCGCAACCGTACAACAGAACCGAGCGCACTGCGGCACAGTACACACGACCTCTCAACTTTTGTGAAATATCAGACCGACGCCACAAGTGCTTCAATCCAGCGTAAGCTGCTCGAACATTCGATAAAGGCGTATCTACCTCCACTCCCGAGCTACCATCGTTCGACACGCAGCCACCAAGGTAGGATTAATGAAGCGGTCCACAATCCTTAGTTCCTCTCAGCTAACCACCACGTTCCGCACTGCTGTCGTCCAGTCCTGTAACAACACTTTGCACTTTGAAGGTGCAAAGCACATGCAAAACCGATCGACCTATCTCGACAGTCTATTTACTGCCCGTTGTGCATGGTTCGCAGACTCGAACAAGCACACGACGTCGTCTGCGTAATCTAGGTCACATAGCTTTGCTCCACTTCCCAGTTCGACTCCTACATCCCGGAGATCTCCTAAACCATCTTCCATCACCTCGTCCATGACGAAGTTGAACAGGAATGGAGACATGGGACACCCTTGTCGAACGCCACTAGTCGTTTCGAATGAACGTGACCGTTCACAGTATACCCTGACGTGACCATAGGTATGCGAGTGCAATGCTCCCAACAAATTCACAAACTTCGTTGGCATACTCTTCCGGTGGAGAGCACTGAATAGTGCTGGTCGATACGCGGAGTCGAAAGCACCTTTCAAGTCGAGGAAGACTACGATCGTAGGGCGGCGGTGTGTGTGTGTGGCGCGTTTCGAGTATCTGTCGAAGAGTGAATATCTGGTCGATGCAACCTCGACCTGGCCGAAATCCGGCCTGTTGTTCGCGGATATTACTCTTGCGAATCGGTGTCAAACGGCGCAGCATTATCGAAGCTAACACCTTAGTAACTATTGGAATTAAACTAAACCCACGAGGATTGCTAAAGAAACTCCGTATACCTTCTCGAAGATGGGTATAATCAGTGACTTACCCCACGATAATGGAATATGTTGCTCGATCCGAATATCGTGAAGTAAGGAAATAGGTCATTTCACTAGAGCTTCCACACCCAATTTGAAGAGAATTGGGGGAAGGTCGTCGGGACCGGCTGCATTTCCCGCTTCAAAATTCGAATATTCGACCGCACTTTCACTTCCGTTGGGGGATCAAGTGACAACCCCCAAGGATTCACAGCTCCAGACGTCGGACTAAATACAATAGCGTGGCCAGCTAAACTGATCCTTGAAATGCTCTGCCTAACGGTCCAGTCTTTCCTGTCTACCATGAATGAGCTCTCCAGTCCCATCACACACGACTTCACTAACCGAAGTTCGCCACCCACCGCTATCGCGTATAAGCTTAAACAGTCTTTGACTATTACCTGAAGCGGACGCCACTTCCATCTCTTCGGCTACCTTAACCCACCAGTTTTCGCGGTCATTTTTAGGGCTTATCGTCAACTGACGCTGCAACTGCCGACGCATCATATTCACTTTCTTGCAGTTAGGCAGCTGATGTATTTGTTCCATTAGACCTAGCGACCCTTGCGAGATCCAGCGTTTTTGATGAATCCTAGATCTAGGACCACAGGCGTAATCTGCTGACAAATGCATAGCCTGCTTAATTTGATCCCACTGCTCGTCTACATTGCTGCTCGTCGAAGTTCTTAGTTCCTCGGATAGTCTTGTTCGTAACTGTTGCGAATAGCCGAATCAGACAAAAGTTCGACAGCCAATCGGGTTTGTGGCCAGCGTCGATGGCCATTCAGCTACAGTAANGTCTCCAGCCAACTAGCTGACGAGTCTTTCAAACCCCAATCCACAACACGTGAGACATCTACTTTACCTAATTTCGCTGTACATTTTCTTATCCCACGTTACCACGTCATCTGTTGTTCGCCATATGGCTTCTTCCATTCATTGGGAGGAACACAAAATACGGCACGGTATGGTAGACGAGTGTTCCACATACGCAACACATGACCCAACCAACGTAGTCTACTAAGTTTCATACGCTGAAACAAGCTATTTTTAGAAGTGGCACCCATTCCACATTCTTAACCTCAATATTACTCACCCGGTCACTCCGTCCAATCCTAGCCATACTATTTAGACATCGGCCATTAAAAACCTCCAACCGACGATCATCGCCCACACGCATACTCCACGTATCGCAACCGTACAACAGAACCGAGCGCACTGCGGCACAGTACACACGACCTCTCAACTTTTGTGAAATATCAGACCGACGCCACAAGTGCTTCAATCCAGCGTAAGCTGCTCGAACATTCGATAAAGGCGTATCTACCTCCACTCCCGAGCTACCATCGTTCGACACGCAGCCACCAAGGTAGGATTAATGAAGCGGTCCACAATCCTTAGTTCCTCTCAGCTAACCACCACGTTCCGCACTGCTGTCGTCCAGTCCTGTAACAACACTTTGCACTTTGAAGGTGCAAAGCACATGCAAAACCGATCGACCTATCTCGACAGTCTATTTACTGCCCGTTGTGCATGGTTCGCAGACTCGAACAAGCACACGACGTCGTCTGCGTAATCTAGGTCACATAGCTTTGCTCCACTTCCCAGTTCGACTCCTACATCCCGGAGATCTCCTAAACCATCTTCCATCACCTCGTCCATGACGAAGTTGAACAGGAATGGAGACATGGGACACCCTTGTCGAACGCCACTAGTCGTTTCGAATGAACGTGACCGTTCACAGTATACCCTGACGTGACCATAGGTATGCGAGTGCAATGCTCCCAACAAATTCACAAACTTCGTTGGCATACTCTTCCGGTGGAGAGCACTGAATAGTGCTGGTCGATACGCGGAGTCGAAAGCACCTTTCAAGTCGAGGAAGACTACGATCGTAGGGCGGCGGTGTGTGTGTGTGGCGCGTTTCGAGTATCTGTCGAAGAGTGAATATCTGGTCGATGCAACCTCGACCTGGCCGAAATCCGGCCTGTTGTTCGCGGATATTACTCTTGCGAATCGGTGTCAAACGGCGCAGCATTATCGAAGCTAACACCTTAGTAACTATTGGAATTAAACTAAACCCACGAGGATTGCTAAAGAAACTCCGTATACCTTCTCGAAGATGGGTATAATCAGTGACTTACCCCACGATAATGGAATATGTTGCTCGATCCGAATATCGTGAAGTAAGGAAATAGGTCATTTCACTAGAGCTTCCACACCCAATTTGAAGAGAATTGGGGGAAGGTCGTCGGGACCGGCTGCATTTCCCGCTTCAAAATTCGAATATTCGACCGCACTTTCACTTCCGTTGGGGGATCAAGTGACAACCCCCAAGGATTCACAGCTCCAGACGTCGGACTAAATACAATAGCGTGGCCAGCTAAACTGATCCTTGAAATGCTCTGCCTAACGGTCCAGTCTTTCCTGTCTACCATGAATGAGCTCTCCAGTCCCATCACACACGACTTCACTAACCGAAGTTCGCCACCCACCGCTATCGCGTATAAGCTTAAACAGTCTTTGACTATTACCTGAAGCGGACGCCACTTCCATCTCTTCGGCTACCTTAACCCACCAGTTTTCGCGGTCATTTTTAGGGCTTATCGTCAACTGACGCTGCAACTGCCGACGCATCATATTCACTTTCTTGCAGTTAGGCAGCTGATGTATTTGTTCCATTAGACCTAGCGACCCTTGCGAGATCCAGCGTTTTTGATGAATCCTAGATCTAGGACCACAGGCGTAATCTGCTGACAAATGCATAGCCTGCTTAATTTGATCCCACTGCTCGTCTACATTGCTGCTCGTCGAAGTTCTTAGTTCCTCGGATAGTCTTGTTCGTAACTGTTGCGAATAGCCGAATCAGACAAAAGTTCGACAGCCAATCGGGTTTGTGGCCAGCGTCGATGGCCATTCAGCTACAGTAAAAATTTCATTAAAACTAACGCATGGTCCGATTCAACGTACGCAGTCCAGTAAGATCTACAATTCGGGACAGAACCACCCCAACGGTAGCTAACTGCGATATGGTCAATCTGACTCAATGTCCGTCGAGTTAGAACGCCATGTCGCTGTGCGACGCGAACTGTGTCGGAAATTCGTGCTAGATAGGAATGAATGATTGCCTACACAGAATTGGAGAAGTCTTTCCCCGTTGTCTATTCGCTGAGCAGGCAAGGCGCATTGCCCACCTAAACAGGATTCCGATGCACTAGGTTTCTCAACTTGTGCATTAAAGTCACCTGCTACCAATACAATGTCAGAGCGTTTGCCCTTCCGAGCAAGAGTGACGAGGTCATCGTAAAACTCGTCTTTCTCCATATCAGTGCTTCAGTCTGTTGGAGTGTATGCCGAGATAACAAATAAACAGCGGTTAACGTCACTATTCTTTCGGACGCCAACTGATCCCTGCAGTCTCATGGTACACAAGCGACTGTTAACTGGGATCCAGTCTAGAAGGGCTGCTTCAGCCTTCTCACTCAAGACTATTCCTACACCACGTTGACCCACAGATTGAGCTGCTTCGTCTCCTGAAGTGCGAAGAAAATATCTTGACCAGACAATTGGCGCAGTTAGTTGAACTACTCTACTCGAATCCTGAGTTCGTGTTTCACTCACGCAGCAGATATCAAACGAAAATGAGTCCACTATCAGAGCCAAACATACCTGTTGGCCAACCTGCATCAAAGTGCGCACGTCGAAGGAACAGAGATTTAGAGGCTAACTAGATTTGAGAAAACGTGAGCTGCTGGACTGGAAACCACTACTATATTACTTGACGATAAACCGTTGCGAGTATCGGACGTGTGATTAGTGGGGACACTATGGGCAGGCGGAAGGGATAAAGAGATTCGGTTGGAGATAGAAGAGACAGGTTGAAAAATGTGTTTGTCTTTAATGTTTGGCCCGGATCTTTTTTCATTGTTTTACGCATGAACGCATTTCATTGGACTTGTTTCGTTACTACTACGGTCGACTGAACCACTGATGTGAATGAGGATCGCTAATCGTGTATCCAAAACTTGGAGCGACACTGAACCACATAGGCTCTCAATACGTTGGACGTAGAAACGCCCCAATCAACAGAGAATTGCCATGCAAACGGTGGTAAAAACAGTGGAGGATCATGTGTCACTCTTTGAAAGCTGGAACTGTCTAGTTTGGTTCCATGAAATAGTCCGTCGCTTTTTAACCAGTTTTTTTACCATAAATAAATGGCATCTATGGCATCTCAGGATCAAGCTAACTAAGCGACGTTCTGAAGTAAGACCACCTTTTTGCTACTATCTAATTAAGAATCGGATGGCTCTATGCATGCCACGAGCTGATTCCGTTGGGAATCAGCTGAGGCGTGGCAAGCTAATTCATTAGCAAAATGAAGCTATTCATCACAATATCAACACTAGAAATTACCGCTGGGAAACCATGAATACATTGTACACCTGTTTCGTTCTAGTTAGAAAGCATCGGCATATTCATCACATCCAAAATGGTACACGAAGCCGGAGCAAACGATTGAGCTTAATGTCTTCGCCAATGAGCCAACCCCACATGTTTCATTGTGCCGCACTGTGCGACAAATCACGCGTTTGTTTATGGTTTTGCAGCCAAAGACCACTGACGCGCAAAAGCCGATTCACACGATAGGCGGATTTTCTGTTGAGTGCCTACATTAATGAGTAATGGTGAATGAGCGCTATGTCATGTGCTGAAGTTTAGTGAAATTTCGAAGGCCCTCCTGGTTGGCTTTAAAGTTAGGGAGTCCGATTCAATTGCACGTCCGGGCTTTGCGTTCCAGTCTAGACGGGGTGGATACAGACTACTGGTGGTTCCTAGGATGGATAAAATAGATACGTAATACTGCTGTGGTTTGCCGATTGTAGAATCCTTATGAGTTAAGATTCCACCGATCAGCGGCAGCGTATTTTATACAGTCTAAAGCTATATCGACGGTCAATCAGTTAGTTAGAATGTGCTCCGTCTGTTGGTATTTTTATCTTTTCCCACTTGTGTAGGTCCACTCCCTGTTCTTCTTGGATATCCACTCTTTTCGTAGAAACGTAACCTTGGGGAAAAGGCAACGGGCAGTGAGGCTTGCTTTGCTGTTTAACGCATAACGACGATAATGATGATGCGAACCTGAGGGTACCTCTGTGAGTACATTTTCTCCAAGTATGACATCATGTCCACTGTGGTGAATGAAAAATAATTAGTTCCAATGTGGTTTGATTCCATTTTAGTCTTTAGAGCTGAACTAATCGAATATTGCTAGAAGAAAGCACGCAGGACAAGAATTCAAATTTACATACCTGTGGATCGTCAATCAGAACTAGGCATTGGCATACATTGATTGCGTCGGTGGCTGTGGGCCGTGACATAAAAACGGAAACCAGTATTTCCAATAACTGGTTCCGAAGTCGGGCGCTGTCAATCAGAGTCAGGACGACGCGAAAGGCATATCGGAGCATCCCCTCTCGATCTTCTGCTTGTGTTAAAGCTTTCTTGAAAATGTCCAATCTGAAAACGAGCGAAATAACTGCAGGCCACTGCATTGGTTTTCACTATGAGATTATGGCTATGCATTAAATGTACATTTGGTTGAAAGCCCAGCATCACGAGGATCTGCTTTATTTAAGCAGATTTGTGTTGCGGTGTGAAAACAGAAACAAAGACCGTGGCTGTCCTACTATCTGACGATTTCCGGCAAGGAATTAAGTTTGGTCAACATTATTAACAGGAAAAACACTTATTTTATAAATCTGGTTGAATGCAGAAGACAGTCAGAGTACTAGATTTAAACCACATCCACAGATTTTACAGTGGTCGTGATTAATACTCAGCAGGCTACTCGTCCAGAACGCTTGCAAATGACCGCCCATCGCAAAACCCTTTGCGAAGGGAATTCCACACAGTCTTTTTGCGACGAAGACAGTATTAGCAACGCACAAGGACGAATACAAACATGCAGCCTTAGCGGGTTGACTAATCTTTAGCAGCCATTCTAAAGGAGATGACTAAACAGTTCACTAAACTGAGACCATTGGAATCCAAATCATATAGATAAATAGTCGCAAACGTGTGAATCACAAGGATCTGTTTACATACCTGGGTCGTACAATATTCACATGCCCAAAACAGAAACCGCCGTACACAACTCGAAGGCTCCTCAAGCCGAATATCAGATCAAAGGGGGTAAGATCAAAACAGACGCAGCTTTCAGGGCAAGGTCGCCAAAGAAAGTCAGGGTCAAAGTGAAAGCAAAATTATAAACAGGAAGGAACCCCAGCAACTGCGCACATGCACTGACGATTCGACTCGACTGGTAATGAAATGTTTGCGATCTAAGTGCCAAGACCGCTTATCGGAAAAGCATAGGCGTATGTGATGCGTTTCAAGTAACTGCCGAGGATCAAACATCTGGTCGATGCAACCTCGACCTGGACAAAATCCAGCCTGCTGCCGCGAATCCATGTCACAGCGCAGCATCATTGAAGTAACTATCGGAATTAAACTAACCCTACGATAATTGCTACAGTCGATACATTTGCCCTTCTTGAAGATGAGTAAAATTAGTGACTCATCCCACTATAACGGAATAGGTTCCTCGTTCCAAATGTCAAGAAGTAAGGAGGTAACTGACTTAATTAAAGCCTCTCCATCCAGTTCGAAAAGAACTGGAGAGAGTTCCACGGGACCGGATGCTTTTCCCCTCCACACGATCACGATTTTTCTCGACTTGGAAGGCGTGTTCGACTCAGTGGATGGGATAGCGTTATTCAGTGCTCTTCACTCTAATGATATGCCGACGAAGTTCGTGAACCTGTTGGGTGCGTTGTACTTGCATACCTGTAATCGCGTGAGAGTATACTGCGAACTATCAAGCTCATTCGAAACGACTAGCGATGTTTGACAAGGGTGTTTCATCGCCATCCTTGTTCAACTGTGTCACGGATTAGGCGATCGAAAACGCTTTAGGAAGTCTCCGGCATGTTGAGTTCAAAAAGGACTATCAAATTGTGCTTAACGCAACTATCCTTCCGGATCCCAGCTGATCCCTGCCACACATGACTGTTAACCAAGATCCAGTCTAAAACAACTGCTTAAGACAGTTCCTACACCACGTTGGCCCACAGATTGAGCTGCTTCGTCTCCTGAAGTGCGAAGAAAATATCTTGACCAGACAATTGGCGCAGTTAGTTGAACTACTCTACTCGAATCCTGAGTTCGTGTTTCACTCACGCAGCAGATATCAAACGAAAATGAGTCCACTATCAGAGCCAAACATACCTGTTGGCCAACCTGCATCAAAGTGCGCACGTCGAAGGAACCGAGATTTAGAGGCTAACTAGATTTGAGAAAACGTGAGCTGCTGGACTGGAAACCACTACTACACTACTTGATAATGAACCGTTGCGACTATCGGGCGTGTTATCAGTGGGGTCAATATAGGTAGGCAGATGGAGCAGAGATCTGGATGAAAACAGAAGACGCAGGTTGAATAAAAGAGGGAACTCTGAGCAGTAAATTTATTATCACTGCTCACGTCGCTCGATGCAATGGAGGTCAAAAGAGGAGGTGGCAACACGGGATGAGAAAATGTACAGCGAAGTTAGGCAAAATAGGTGTCTCACGCCTATGTGGTTGGGATCCGAAAAACTCGTCGACTTGCTGGCTGGAGACACTAAAGGATATGGCAGTGAACCGTGAACAGTTGCGATCGTGCTGTCATTTTCTATCAAATGAGAATGATTGAAAGAAAAAGTGCGTTTGTGCAGCTTGACTGTCTCCTGTGTTGGCTGCAACAGAATCTTATCTATTCCCGCCTGTGTAGGTCCACTCCCTGTTCCCCTTGGATATCCACTCTTTCTATATAAACGTGTAACTCTGGGGAAAGGCAGCGGTCAGTGAGGCTTGCCTTGCTGTTTAACGCTGAACGANGATGATGATGATGATGGTGATGATTCAATGGTCATCGCGGTCCTGATTATCTTACGCAACGACCGATGCGGTATGGAATTACTTGTAGGCATGTAACTCATGGAGATTGGCGGACGGGTACTGCTACGGAGTTCAGTCGCTAGGCAGAAGAACGATTAGAGTTCTTAACCAAAGCCTTTGGTTCTGGCAAGAACCTGACCACAAGGTAGCAGGGTATGGCTGAGAGTACCTGGACCAATTATTCCACTCGTTCTTCTGACTGTTCTGCCAACTCAGACCAACTCCTGACTGGGAGTACCAGGAACCAACTTTGTCAGGCTCGTACCCATCGACTTTCCAGGCGTGATTAGATCTTCGGGTTGAGATAAGCCGTTATGCATAGGTCGTTGGGTCATTGGGGCACGCCATTCGTCACACCACGTCAAGGTGGAATCTCGTTGTGATAGGCGCTTCAGTTTTGGTTATATCTATTTGACTCCCACCGAAGTGCTGTCTTCCGCTATCTAACAGCAGCGGCTATTAAAGGAGCAAGGAACAAGGAACAATGGGGGATCAACTACAAAGTATGAAGCTGAAATGGTTTACAGAGCGCGAGAATGCTACCGACCGCCGCAGAACACCATACTACTATTGTATCTAACGTACCAGTCTACCTGAACCTAGAACAGCCATTCCGTTGGTTAAAGTGACACCTTTTGGCCGTGTCATCGAATGTAGGAATCGAACTGGCAAGTGTAGGAAAGCTGTGACCTAGATTACGCAGACGACGTCGTGTGCTTGTTCGAGTCTGCGAACCATGCACAACGGGCAGTAAATAGACTGTCGAGATAGGTCGATCGGTTTTGAATGTGCTTTGCACCTTCAAAGTGCAAAGTGTTGTTACAGGACTGGACGACAGCAGTGCGGAACGTGGTGGTTAGCTGAGAGGAACTAAGGATTGTGGACCGCTTCATTAATCCTACCTTGGTGGCTGCGTGTCGAACGATGGTAGCTCGGGAGTGGAGGTAGATACGCCTTTATCGAATGTTCGAGCAGCTTACGCTGGATTGAAGCACTTGTGGCGTCGGTCTGATATTTCACAAAAGTTGAGAGGTCGTGTGTACTGTGCCGCAGTGCGCTCGGTTCTGTTGTACGGTTGCGATACGTGGAGTATGCGTGTGGGCGATGATCGTCGGTTGGAGGTTTTTAATGGCCGATGTCTAAATAGTATGGCTAGGATTGGACGGAGTGACCGGGTGAGTAATATTGAGGTTAAGAATGTGGAATGGGTGCCACTTCTAAAAATAGCTTGTTTCAGCGTATGAAACTTAGTAGACTACGTTGGTTGGGTCATGTGTTGCGTATGTGGAACACTCGTCTACCATACCGTGCCGTATTTTGTGTTCCTCCCAATGAATGGAAGAAGCCATATGGCGAACAACAGATGACGTGGTAACGTGGGATGAGAAAATGTACAGCGAAATTAGGTAAAGTAGATGTCTCACGTGTTATGGATTGGGGTTTGAAAGACTCGTCAGCTAGTTGGCTGGAGACGCTGGAGGATGTGACAGTAGACCGTGAACAGTTGCGACCGTGCTGCCATTTTCTATCAAATGAGAATGATTGAAGGAGTGTTTTTATACAGTTAGACTGTGTTCCTTGTATTGGCTGCAGCAGCATCGTATCTTTTCCCGCCTGTGTAAGTCCACTCCCTGTTCTTCTTCGATATCCACTCTCTCTATAAACGTGTAACTCTGGGGAAAGGCAGCGGTCAGTGAGGCTTGCCTTGCTGTTTAACGCCGAACGATGATGATTATGATGTCATCGAATGACCACTTCGATCCATCTTCCACCACTTGGACAGCAGAGCGGACGTTTTTTGGACATGCTGGAAATAAGGCCCTAAAGCACCATACTTCATTCAGATTTCCTGCCTCAACTAAAGACTGAACCCTACGGCCTGTCACCTTAGCCGAACCCAAGTTGCTGCTTATATGCATGCATATGTATATATATATATATATATATATATATATATATATGTATATAGGCATATCTGTACGTGGGCAACTAATAAGTGAAGCCATACCGTCGAACAGATACATGACCTAGCCATACCTCATATCGACCTAAATCAGAGACGTTCCCTATGCAATGAGTCAGCGGCTATCGGTTTTCTCTTCCATTAAACTTATCTAAGAATCAGTTAATGAAAGTGGTTTGCCTGAAATTAACAGTCACGTCGTCCACGCTAAAGCAGGGGCTCATAACCAGAGTACTTGATTATCCAGAGCTCAACTCGCATGGCATCAGGATGAAGTTTTGGATTTGTAGCTGACAGGGGGTCAGTCATCAAGTGCTTAATTCACATTCCTCTCAGATAAGAACAGATATCCCTTGTCCAGTACATCCCTCTGCCCAAAACGCAGACCAGCGGAGTTCCACGCACTCTACGACGTCTGGTGTGTCGAGAATCACAATTTGTCATATGTCACTAGCTGAATGTTTGTAAACCGGAGGCAGCGTCTCATATTCACCAACGTATTTAAACTTTGGTGAGAAAACCATTGTGAGAAGTCAGCTGAACCAACATAGCTGAGGCTGATTGAGGCGCAGCTATTTGAAAGCATTTAGAGATTTTTGGGCAAATGGCGATCTCGAATCCTGGAAAACCCCAAACCCAACAATATTGAGGTGTTCCAAATAACAAAGCAGACGAGATTTGGACGAGCGAATGGAATCCAAAGAAGTTGGATTCCGAAATCGAAATTGCAAAAGCACCAACCTTCGGGTTTCAATCGCAATGCCGAGGGCTTGTTTGTACTGCTTGTGTTCAAAACATCGGTCAAACATCTTATTGACCACGAGCTCTAAACGTTTGTATGTGGAACTGTTTGCCGTCCAAGTACGGTCGCCTGTTGAATCTTGTCTTGAAAGGTTTCCGAGTCCTTCAGCTGTATGATCTTGGGACACACGGAGATCGATATACTTATCAATACATTTGGCTACAAAAATAATGAACAAGTACACCACAACTTACACACGATGGTCTCGACAAACTCAGAGGAGGCATTTATGTCGAACAGATCCTCGGCACAAAGTGCAAAGTGCAGAGCATCCTCATATTCTGCGAGATGGTAGTACACCTTGGACGCAAGCAACGCGGCCAACTTGTTGTATGGAAAATTCGCATCTTCGTAAAGAATTTCGATTTTGTTAACTGATTCCGAAATTTCCGCCCAAAATTGATCAACAAGCTCATCAAGACGTCTCAGTGCAAACGCCTGGGATAGTTTAATTTTATTAACAAAGTTACCTTGGCTTCCGGACCCTTGTCATCTAACAGGGAGACGAGACCAGCTGCAGAGGTCAAAGCCATCGTGATTCAACAAGCGTAGCTCACAGTTCAAAGCACGCGGAGTTAAGCTACAGCTTCCTACCAGTTAGATCGCAGGACTTTACGGTGAGATGCTTGGTTTTCCAGGTTCTTGCACCCAGAGCTCCTTGGACCAGACGATGCTTCGACAACAGTAGGATGGAAGCCCTCGCCAGTTCCCACGGTGTAATTGCGAATGTTGCATGCGAATTCGAACATCATTCTCGTAATCATCGAAATTGGAAAATTATGAGGTGCACTACACACAATCATCCTCTTCATCCCTACAACTCATATGCTTTTCCCTTCGCAAACACAGATAATCCTATAGTCACGTGCGCTCTCACAGTCATTGCCCCGGTTCCTCTTAGCGTTTCATTCCTCCTTATACGAAATAGGCTCCCACGGTGACCCCGAAACGCTGCCAGCCCGTCAATGATCTTGAAGGCTTGTATTAAGTTACCAATTTCCTTATTATTTTTTCAGAGTGAACAGGTCGAGTGCACTTAGCTTCTGCCCATAAACTTTGTCCCTCCGTTGTCCAAATCAGCATGTAAAGGGACGCTGAGCATGCTTCAGCAATCTCACATGCCTCACCAGATACGGCACCCAAGCCCGGAAGAAGTAGTTGAAGTAGGTTCGGGAAAACGCAGTGGACGTCGGCGAAAGAACGTTGAGCTTTCTTGATCTTGCAGTCGTCCTAAAGTGGCCTAAGGCAAACCGCACCATCTTGACCGCTTTCGGACTATGCAGAATAGATTTGAAGTGTTGAGGTCCCTCGCTCTCTGTGTTTGTTCTATCGCGACTTGATGCCCAGGTGGACTCATGTAGCCAGCAGGAATAGCTTCCGTTTACATGAACCGCCGCACTTACTCAAGTTTTGCGGTTGATCCCATCTTACCGACAGGTGGTAAACTTTATCCAGATGCCTCTAGATAGCCATATTGCTTACCATGCCTAATCGTTTGACGCCGTCAGAAAACCTGAGACCCGGATTTTTCAACCCGATGACCATGTCTCTGGCATGCACCAGGAAAGGCAGAAGCCATAAACAGACCCCTGTGGCATCCCGCTGTGTAGCAGTTCTATGGCTGATAGATGCTCTCCGATTCTCAGCAAAAAATTCACTCTCCAGAAGTTGTTCTATCCCTTTTTCACCCTGGCATCCACCCCGAAGGCCTCCATCTTCTGGTCAAGGAGCCTGTGGTTCACGAAATCAAGGGACTTCTAAAAGTCCGGATGTCAGACTTCTACTATCTCGCCCCCGTCAACCCTATCCATTACTTCGTCCAGGAAGCTTATCAAGTTAGTCAATCGTGACCGTTTGTGCGAACAACCATGTTGCTTCACCGTTACCAAATTGTTAGCCCCCAGGTCATTGACTATCCTGTCGCGAATGACCATTTCAAGATTTTTCAGCATGGTGGATGTCAGGCTCACCGGTGTATAGCTAACATGGTTGTCTCTATCCCCGCGTTTATGCACCTCCATGCACTTGCATCAACCACTCAGGGAGGAGCCGCCTTTCGCAAAGCGATGCATTAGGGTCCTAGGTGCTAGGCTTCACCTGGACCTCTGCTAGCGGATTTAATAGCGCGTGGGTGGCTCCCATCAGGTTCTGCCGATTTCGAAGCGCCCTGTGGTTCCGCTTCATAGCTATCATGACCCAACTCACGCGTCATGGCCGCGTGCTTTGCTGGATGGGTGAAATTGAGTCTGATATTGCTAGAATATTGCTCTTGATTGCCTTCCACGAATTCACCAACTCCGTTTTTCGCTTAGATATTGGAGGCCCAAGTTCAGCAGCCTACTTTTATCCATTCCAGAGAAGTTTCTGTCATATTTATCGGGCCCACCAGGCCCTTCAGGCTGTCGCATGCGAATTACGGCGTGTTCG
>LUCM01007176.1:0-13637 GCA_008360955.1 Fasciolopsis buskii | reverse complement strand
ATATCCGATCCACGCATCAATATCACCACAAGTCTTTCGGAATGTTGGAGTTCTGCATCCTGGGATTTGACCAAAAAAATGTGCATCGTACAGTGAGCTGCATCCGCAGACTGCTCTTATCTTCCTGCTTGCGATCAGCGCCTGGAGGGAAACACAGGCCTCCGCTATTGCCAGCTAAACTCTGCTTTTGTTCTCTACCCCGCTAGGTTGAACACCAGCGCCTCAAAACCAGATGGATTAAATAAACCACGTGTAAAAATGCAATACACCTCGGCATTGAACGAGGATAATCTCAGGATCGAACCTGACCTATGGCTTGAGAGTTCCTTGTTACGCGCTTTCAATTCGCCTGCAGTGGACTTCTAATCGGCAGGCGTCTTTTAAACATTGATTTTGATTCCCACTTCCTAACTTCTTCATTACCGTGCAATGACTAGCAACTGCAAGTAAATGGGCAAACCTGAATCACTAAACGGCAAACCTAATCAGGAGAACGTTGGCGCTGTCGATAGACAGTTCTATGTACACCCATGCACAAAACTGCCAAGCACTTGGTGCTTAACCAGCCCAAACATTCTTTTCCGATGTCCCAGCCTTCAAGTGGTGACAATTTGCAGGTGGCGAACGCCAACCGAAGAGTCACAGTACCGTAAAACTCCTTATGATGGACATGTGAAGGGTGAAAATCCACCAAATCCTCAAGTGGCATGATTGGTAGGGGACATCAGGCTCGCATGCATGATATTCTGAGAAGAGAATGTTCCGGAGGAGGGTAGAATAATTTCCATCACAATAAATGAAAATCTGAATGCTGGAACATGGAAAACGTGTTACCGACCTTCACTGCCGTTTTTGGGAAAGTTCCGTTTAAAATGTCTGTCGTTGGGTTGGTAGTATTGCAGTTAAATTTGTACGAATTAAACGAGTTGCACCTTTGCAGCACGAAGACTATCATGGCAATGTGCGTAACCTTGAAGCAACACGTGGCGCGCGACCTCTATTATTTTGAATTACCTTATCAATCAATGCGATCTTGTGTTGTTCTAACCTTAGTAGATCTCATTTAGATCAGCCAAATGAGTGCGTTCTACACCCATGACGAACTGGTTATTGATCCGCATTACGGGAACTCGCTTGCTTATGCGGAGTATTTTGATTACGATTTACTGGGTAAACCGGTGATTTGGTATCGGCGGGTAATGCAAAATCCTCTGTTATATCTCCGCAGATTTTTTACAGAATTTCGCTGGCATATTATGGTTGGCATTTTATGTTTTATTATACTAACATATTTGATAATTTATTTATCAGATTCCTTTAAAAGTTTACTTCTTTTCGTTGCTAACTGGATCCATACCAAACGAAAATTGAATGCTGAAAAACGTGACTACGAAAAACACAAGAAGTTCCTGGCATGGGACGATCCGGACAAATATGCAATGGTTTACTGCCAGGGTGCAGCCAGTCGTCATGGTGTCTGTCCTATGTTTGACCCCATACCAAAAGACCTACCGGACTACGAAGCTGTGCGTTTTGTGTTTCACGAACCGTGGCTAATTAATAAAACCCATCGTGTGTTGAGTAAAAAGCCTTCCACCGAATTCTGGGGTGAGTTGGTCGAGGGTGAACTAGAAGACGCTATTCAGCTTGCAACCGCGGAAAAACGCCTGAGGACGAGGAAACCATTATCGTTAGTTGGGAAGATTGCAGCTCGAAGACTATTGGCTCAAGGTGAACGGCCTGTTGTACCCAGAATACCAACTCTTAGTCCGGAAATGAAATTAATTCTTGGTTGGGAACAGTTATACAGACAGCGTGTCCAGGAATCCGTTGAAGAATCTTACCGATGGTGGACAGAACAGGATAAGGTACTCCCAGTCGAATCAAGAGAAGTTACCCGTAAACTGAAACCAATTTTGGCTAAAGTGGCGGAAGAGAAGAAGAAAAAGTCTCCGGAAGGGATATCACCGGAGCTATTTAAGGAAATACAGGAGATTACGCGCGACGCATACAGAGCTTCAATACCTTTGGCATATGAGAGTCAGCTTGCTAAAAGAAGTGTGTCAGTAGATCCCCAGCCGCGCACCAGCATGAAAGTGGACACGGATGAGACAAAGTTTGTCCGAGAAATCAAAGAACAAGAGCCAAGACCGAAAAGGTCACATAAACGCTCTCGGAAGTCAAGGAAAAGTGCACATAGGGCATCGTCGAGTTATAAATGAAAGTAGCACCGGTGAAACAAT
The DNA here is from genome assembly GCA_008360955.1 of Fasciolopsis buskii. Lineage (NCBI taxonomy): Eukaryota > Metazoa > Platyhelminthes > Trematoda > Plagiorchiida > Fasciolidae > Fasciolopsis > Fasciolopsis buskii. The sequence continues at coordinate 11,394 of LUCM01007176.1, read as the reverse complement.
TGTATATGAACAGTGCTCAAGGCATGGATGATGAAGCGCACATCACCTGACACAAATGTTTTATTTCCAGACTGTACTATACAGTACTAATAAATAACTAATTATGTGAATGGCCGTCATTCTCCCATTGAAGCTCTTGTTGTTTTGATATAACAGGAGTTCAGCGAGGCTTAAGACCCCTGTAGACTTCGTAACTTAGGGAATGACGACACAAAAAAATTGTAAGTATACCTCGAACCCCTAAACTTACTTAACTTCATTTGCTTTATTGCAGCTGACTACTGAAACAGAATAATCCGGGTGTATGAATGGCTCTGAGCGCATTGGCTCAAGCTTGGCGGTTAGCAGCAAGTTCGTTGCAGACATAGACCCAAAGCAGTTTCTCATGACGAGTTTCGTACACATTACGAAGGCCAATTTGTCTTATCTTCAAAAACAGTATTCATCTGGGTTTATCCTCATCGGCGACGTCAGCCTGCGCACGGAGATGATCCCAGGACACTGCTGGTTAGAACTTGGTCAAGTTTATGAAGGACGTGTCCAACCCACTAAAGTGCTGTCGATTTTGAATTGTTTCGCTGTCGGGACAGCATACTTTTGAAATATTATACATATATAAACTGGTTTGAAAGCAACCATGGTGCCAGCGCAAAAACGTGTAACTGGAACCGCAGAATGGGGACGAACAAAGGGGGGAGGAAATAATGAAACACAACAAAACAAATGTTCAATGCATTTTCCCCGCACACTTCTTGTGATTTTTGTTGGTTTTCGGATTATTTTTTAGGGTGTATGAGTGTTCCAGATAGGCCATACATTATTTGTGCCACTGACTTCGGTTCTGATCCATATGCCTTAGCGTCTCTAATCAGCAACAGTCCTTATCTCTTGGGCCCCAACCTAGAAGGTGGGAAGCACCAACCGAGGCCAAAACCGAAGCTAACTTCTTCATTTCTCTTCGCCAAGTCATAGCTGACCACCAGATCACTTTGTCCAGCCTTGCCCAGCACGTTCGAAACAGCACGAAAAGGTAGACGATGGGCAGACATATGCAATACTTTTACAAGCTACCGAAGACAACGCAGAGCGATTATCTCAGTCGCAGGACGACTGTCTGCACCCAACACTCGACGACACCTCGTCGTTGCTCACCCGTTACTACCACCACCAGACACGAACAATGCTTCGGAGACACCGGTGGTCGAACACAGGAAGCTCCCAACCATCCTCAGCAAGCAGAGGACTGGTCTCGCAATCGTAAAGTAGGACGATACAAACTGTGGCATTATACACCCTCCCCTTGATGGAAAGCCGGATGTTATTATGGCGCCACAAGTGTCGCAATTTCGCGAAAGCTGCTCTGGCTTTATATTTCTTGATGAAACCTCCTTCCCGACATGACGCACGACGGCACAACTCTTTGAAGACCGAACCATACACCTCAGGTACTCCATTCCTCAGCACAGTGTCGCAGTGCAGACCCACTACCAGATCCAACAGCACGATGATTGATGGCCTTTGGAAAGTAAAACGGTGCTGTAGCAACTGTCACAGAGTGAAGATTTGATCGACGCATCCACGACCAGCGCAAAACCCAGCCTGTTCCTCAAGAGTTTGGCCTACACCCATGTTGCATAACCTGCGAATAATGACGGACGAAAGCAGCTTTGGCGCCATTGGGATTACGCTAATATCCCTATGGTTAGCGCAGTCACTGAGTAAGCCGTTTTTGAAGATTGCAATAATGATCGACTCCCCTTCCGAAGAGAGAACTTTCTTAGAGTACCATATCGTCCAGAACAAAACTTTGAGTTCTCGGACCAGTCCCATTCCTCCATCTTTAGATAGAGCTCGAAAAGGCCATCAGAGTTGGATAACTTGTGTTGTTCCAAGGTTCGGATTTCCTTGGAGATCTTTGCTTCCGTAGGCAGATCTGTTGTAATGGGTCTCCAGACGCCCGCTGGAATAACTGTGGGAGGCACTGACTTTGAGGGCCAGTTAAATTACGCCGGAAAATTAGTCGCCGAGCGTACAAGACGTCGTTGTAAGTTGGATGGACCGTTAATTTCACAGATGGTCTCGCTCACACCCAATGCTTTCTTACCGTAGCTCCGATGAAGTGAAACAGCTTGCGGGAATTTCCCATGGCGGTACGATGTCTCTTCTCCAAAGCTCGTCGAGATCACCAATCGGTGGAGAAGCTTACGTCGATATCACGTCTCGTTACAACCCATGTTTCATTATACTCGCTGCCACCCGGAATTGACTGACGTAAGTCAAGAAGGCGCAAAGACTCGGCAGAAATCCAGGATGTCACAACGCGACGGATCAGACCACATCTTACTAAGCTAACAGAATGCAGGGCATTCTTGGTAAGCGACCAGTGATCATTGATATTTTAAGGTGAGGGCAATCCTAGTTTTTTAACAGTGCTTCGAAAAATTCATGCGCGAATCGGATCGTATTGTTTTGCTGCAATCCAACCGTCGCTGCACCATGCCTATTGAGAACCCACCAAAGCGCATGGATAATCTAATGCTTACTGACGCAGGGTCGGAGTCACGGAGTTTGCTCCAGAAAGATCAGCAATGCTGTCGACGACCCCCATCCGTTTCTAACGACGATGTGATCCATTTAGGTCCACTGCTCACTTTAGGAGGATGAACGCCAGGTGGCGCAGCGGCGATTGGACCGTCTGAAGCTCGTACTAGCGAGAAACAATTGGTGGTCTGGTCAAAAGCCAACAATCGCTCCCGGTCTTCAGAACGACCGGAATCTGCTTTAAGGTCGGCTGACCTACTCCAGCTTTCATATTCCCTCTCAAAATCACGATGTCACCTCGCCATCCAATACGTAAGAAGTCATGAAGCACTTACAGAAAGTGTCCTTGGCTGCATCTGGGCTTCAGTCTGTTGGCTCATATGCTGTGATGGCAAACAATTTGCGTCCATCAACGTGACGGTTATTTAGTCTGCATGAACCTCTAATTCACATACAGCATAACTGGCGATCGACTGGGATCCAGTCAAGTCGTGCAGCCTCAGCCCTTTCACTGAGGACCACGCCAACGCCAGCAACACTCGAAGTTGCAGCCTCGAGGTTCCCAGAACGACGGAGATGAAAGTTCACAGAAGGACTAGATGGGGACGTCTGTTGGATATCAGAGCTAGAGTCTTGAATGCGAGTATCTGGATACAGCTCGCATCGATGGCTAGGGTCTCCACTGCACTGGCTAAACACCTCTGTTAGCCTATACGCATCAGCATTCGCACACTGAAGGGGGCTAGTTTGAAGGGGCATCCAGGACGAAGAAATGCATCAGTCGGTGTGTGCTGATTCGGTGAGATTTGTATGTTATATGAAGGAGCATGCGAGCGAACAACAACCAGACTTATTCTAGTGACACTACCATTAGCATGGCAGACTGAAGTACCCGAAAAATGTGTGGGAATCGGGTGCGATGGATAATAACGCGAATCAATATAGGAACAAGCGGTTGAGTACGATGGGAGATCGCTGCCGTGAATAGAATGAGGGTGAGAAACGTTCGCACAATGATAAGCCGTATTCATTGATAACACAAATGACTCAATATGCCCAAGCGTAGAACATTGATAACAGGTGGACGTATCACAAGACGGACGGATTTCAAGTTGAATTCTATTTGATTTTGGAATTTTGACAATCACCGGAATCCGGTCGGTATATTCACGGTAACATCCATTGGCCATGAGGTGCCTTGGATAATCAGATTACCTTTTTGAGGCTCCTTCAATTTTACTGCATAAAATATTGAGAATATCACTTGTGGCCAATTTCACACCCTGAAAATTTTGCACAATTTGAACTGATTATAATGTAGGTTTCTCGAGTTACGGAAACTGTTGATGCAGTTCCGGATGACTGATTCGCTAAAATTGACGATCTCACAATCGAATTTCTAACTGACCACCAAAACTAGATTTGGCTGCTTCAGTTTGCGAATATAATATGAAGCATTGGGTATCTTGATCGATTTTTCGAGTCAATCTATTAATATGGTATAGCTCAGCTGCTTCAGAGTTGACTATGCGAGCACGTATCACGTATCAACAACATTGACTTCCTTCCGGTATATTTCAAAGACACTGGAGTTTTTGGTATGCAAGATTTTTGTTAAGCATTTAATTCTTCTCCGGGGATGAAAAGAAAGGAGTGATCTGTTCAGCCCCCCGGGCATTTTTATTTTTGATGTATCATATTTCCAAAGACTCTAGGTAGTTCTCAGTTTCTCGACAATTTGAATTAGAATCCGGATGTTCAAGAACAAAACTCTGAATTTCAGGTTCTTTCAAAACGTAACTCCAATGCGACTTCTTTAATTGCTGACGGATAGCTGAATTTCTAACGAGTAAGCTCGAACCAACAGACAGAATCCCAAAATAACAGAACACCCCAGCTGAGAGCAACTTGTATTGGTACTTTAAAAACTCCAAAACCTTGAAGTCAAGCTTAGTGATGCGAACGAAGTACAATCGAGTGAATCAAATTTGAGGTCCATTATGGCCATCACACTGGTGCTTCCTGAGAACAAGGTTGGCCGGACGAGCTGATGTCTGTGTACGAAAGTTACAGTCCGAAACGCACTCAGTAAAACAGTCACATCAGTCCTAGAAGCAACTCGTACTTATAAGAAGTATATGATTTTGCGGAGGTATCGATGCACATATTTGAATAAATGCCACGTGAATCACACTTGGTACTTTTGACTCCGGGCGTAAGACAATATCAGCCCCGCTATGCCTTATTTCTATAACTCAGATGACATTATCATAGAACCTTCATATATTAATCTAAAAGCTTATCAAGTTCGATACAAATATGATCTTTTAGGGCATCCGATTGGATCACGGGAAGATTTTGTACGCAATCCGGCGGGTTATTTGCACACAGTAATTAGTGAACATAAATTGGAGTTGATATTCAGTTCGCTATTCATGTTTTCGTCTTTATTCATTCTGTTTCTAATTCAGGAGACCTTTGGTCGTTTCCTGAGACTTTTAAAATTGGCAGTCACTTTTTCCAAAGAATGGATGAAAGCTAGAAATGATACCAGAAAACGCCTTAAATGCGGCCTACCGACAAATCCAGATATTCATGCACAGGCTGCTTATCGAGCTCTGACTCAATTCTACAAAGTCAATCATGGAGTCGATTCCTTACCCATCCCAGAAACAGCAATCGAGTATGAGGCGATACGATTTGCACTTGAATGCGCCTGGACAACTGGCCCCGGTTTAAGAACACTGCTTGAAGCAAATCCGTTTCTGGATCCTGAAATGGAACCGATTGAAGGCCTTAAAGAAGATGAGGAGTTAGAACGACTCTTGCGAGAGATGATGCCACCAATTGCCAATGACCTGATGACCAATCACACGGACGATGAAATGATAGATCCGGATTCTCGAGAGGACAATATTGATGAGAGTGGCAGAGAAGATAATGAAGATAGTAGCTCGGATAGCACACTGTCTGGTCCGAATCATCATGAGATATCAGATAATGATTATGAGACGTTTGATATTGGAAAGTACCAGTACTTTGATAATGAATTACATGAGCACAACGCACCATAAAAATATGGGAAAAGCGATGATATTGGTTGTTCAGATGTTTATTGCGTTAAAGTTAGATAACATTCGTGAGTGGAAAAAACTTCTGAACATGATTGTTTAAATGTGTCACGTGATGCGCATAGGCTAAGATTCCGCTGAATCCCTTATTCCGTGTTCTAGTTGGTCGACAAATGCTTATTCCGGATTTGGTTACTACTGTGTGTATCACGTTTTTCAGATTCTTAATCACATGCTTGACTGTTGCGAATACTCAATGAACAAATTAACTGAAATTTTCTCCACTTTATCTCAGACGTTTGACATCTTTACACTGAATTTCTAGATTTATTGAGGATCACACAATCACAGTCGTGTTGTATTCTCCATTTCCGACTCAACTAATTTGTAAATTAGCGCAGCGTCCATATTAGTGGAGTGTGCCGAAGCCCACTGTCAGTTGGTGTCTTCGAAAAAGCTGATCTGTGTCACACCGCGGGCAGTGCAGGATGTACAGTTACTATGATCCCTGACGGACCTTCTGGGTATTGCATTGGTGTTTGTACTAGGCTTGTCTTCCCGGTACTCAAATGAGTAATCAAGCAGGGATTGTTTGTCATAATTCAGTTTGCCCAGTAGCTTCTGGAGATTTTTCAGCCACAATAACGACTGATGATCGGTGTGGACACGAAACGGCCAGCCAGCTAGGTGGCACCAACATCTTTTAGCAAGGGTTACTAGTGCTACCATTTTTTTCTAAGGACGCAACAACTCTGTTTATGTTTCGACAGTGTTTTACTTCCATATGTTACCATGTGTTCGTGAGCACCTACACCAGCACGAGATAACACTTCAGCTAAAACGTTGTCACTGGCATTGGTATCCCGACTAAATCCAGCTGCCGTCTCGGCCAGGTCGGGTAAGGCCAAGATCGGTGATGTATACAGTGATGCACGCATGCGATTCAAAGCTTTTCCACACTCTTCGACCTAGGCGTACTAGTCATTATTCTTCAACGGCTTGTTCAGTGGCTTTGCCTAACTAATCATCCGTCATGTGCGAGAGAGTCAGCTAGTTGAGTACCCGTTCAGTTTTGCTAGCATTGATTATTACTCCCTGCCTCGAGAACGTGATCCAAGAAGTTCACGTTATCAGAGAAGAATTCGTTCTTGGACCGTTTCAGTTTGAGCTCTGCTTCCTTAGGGCGATCAAGTACCAGCCCCAGATTCTTCATCTGCTCCGTTGCCTTCCTGTCATGAGCGTGGTTAGTGCAAACAGAACATCTGGATAGGGTCAAACACCCCAGCTCGTGATTCATCAACCTATGGAACGTGACGACTCTATTTGCAAGCTCGAAAGGCATAAGCAAAAACTAGTACAGATCAGATGGGATCTCGAATGCAAATTTCCCTCTATCTGTTGATTGCATTTTGAACTGCCCAAATAGTTCGACGGAGTACATCGAGTGGAGAACAAGCTTGTTTTTAGTAATACATGCAAAAGCAATTATATCACATTAGATATAACTAGCAGCAACTAGGATGATGAATTAGGGTGGCTGAAAGAAGTGAATGTGATGAGAGAGCACCATTTAGTTTGGCCGGATACTGGAACAACCAAAACAATTGCCAGTGAGGTTTTTTGAGTTAAACCACTTGATGAATATGACCGAATTGTCGCGCCTGATCCGAAGGGCTACTTAAGTGCGTGGTCCTCTCAGTTGTGAAAGTCGAAGGCGTCTGTTGCTCTCAGAAACATTTCATTCAAGGGCTGCCTGAATCCTCTCTTTTTCTACTCCTGGTCTATTCGTTCCACTCAACCGCCCTATTTCTTTACCTTAGTTGGTATTGGTAATATTTAGTGTCGCAATGGTATGATTATAGATTAATGAAAACGAGTTTATTCGCTACTTGGTGTTATTCTATTTTGGTCTGCTAGTACCCTGATTCTCGGTCCGAAGTACTGAAATATCACGCATTATAACGCCCTTGGACAGCGAAAACTCCGCTGTCATCGTGACACCGATCCGTTGACGTTGGTCAAGGCATAACCTCGGTTTACCATCTTTCGGCTTAATCAAGACTATCGATACAACCCATGGCGATCGAGAAGTCTAAGTGACGTTATTCTTCACCAGTTCGTCGATAATCTCCTGAACCTCAGTCATATGGTATGTTGGTAGTCTTGTAGACCAACTTGATTATAGTGATATGGTCGGGAATGGATCAAGGGCATGAGTACCAATAATTATACTGATGTTTTGAGAAACAAGACGGTGTGACGAACAACCTTTTTCTCAGCTACTTGTAATCAGGCCAATGCAATAACATTAAATATGACTTAAAATAAATGAGAGGGGAGCTATAAGTTACAGTTCTAATGGCCAAAACACGTGTGTCGATATGCGAAACAGATGACGGTTGAAAATACAAGTTTTGGGGTTGCGGTTCACCTCCGTGACCCAGATCTGTTAGCGATTTGAGAGAATTTCGGGGGTTGCCAGTAGGCAACGGAAGCTTCAGTGTCTTCACGAACTGTTTCTGGGTACACAACGGTGAATCGTATAGACAAATGCGTACAAGCTCCCCTGTAGATAAGACCATGGACTTCAACGGTCTTGATAACCTATTCCAGACTTTGTACATCATTTAAAGATCGAATTGAGAAAAAAAACATCGAAGTGAGAAGCAGTAAAACGAATGTGAAACACCGTAAGTTCAATTTGATAACAAGTCACTGTGTCGAATCTGGCTCGCCCGTGGTGCATCTCATTGGGCAGCTGGGCACATCAGTCATCAGTTCATGATTGGTCGCCCATCTGCTCACACTTCTTTTGAGAACTAGGACAAACCTGAATCAGGTATCACGCGCGCTAATCGATAGACGTCAGCGCAGTGCGGTACACTGCAATTTGGTAATTTGTGCGAGACGACTAAGGTGTACGAAAACCAATAAACCCGAATATCAGGCCATTATTCCCGACGCATTTGAACGACGGAATGCATCTTGGTCATTCAATACCCATTACGAGAAAATTGATGTGTAGGTATATATAACGAAGGCTGTCAGGATGCCAATAATTTCGTAAATATTTTATCAACAAAAGTTCTAGATAACGTTCAGTCGATCGGCGGTCAAATACCTTGATGATGGTAACTAAAGGCAGAACAGTAGATTCTATACAGTAATTCAGTTGTGACACTTATAAGTGAACCAATCGTCTCCTTCACATGGTAATTTCGAATTTACCAATGACCGGTAGCACGCTGCCCGTCAACCAATCGGGAGTCATGCTAATTTAGTCCTCTTAGTATTTGCCCTCTGCCTTCTGCGAATATAAGCGTTGATGAAAGACTTTGGATATTCATTGGCCGCAAATAACTTGAACAAACTAGACTGCTCTTGTTTTCGTAGGTGCTGTGTACTGCAGTGTGTTGGCTCGATGGAACAGGGTACACACGCAACTCTTTAAGCGGCAGGTTGGATGACTACTTTTGAAATTGAGTATGCGGTCCGTTGTCGTCGGTTTCCTGTAGACGGTTGTTTCTATGCTCCCGTTTGGTTGCTTCATAATTAGTACGTCGAGAAACAGTAGAGCCGAGTCTTTTTCTCCTCCTTGGTGAATGTTATGCTGGGCACTATCGTGTTTAGGTGTTGATGACATTGGTCCATTTCTGTTTTTTTCTAACACAGCAAACGTATCACCAAATATCGGATTCATAAGCGTGGGCGGTTTGTTTCGAAAGCCTTTGGCTCGAAATGTTTCATGGTTGCGTCAGCTAACAAGCCTGACAGTGGTGATCCCATGGGCATTCCTTTTATTTGTTTATATACCGTCCCATATATAAATATATATATAAATGAAGAAACCCGAATTGTTGAAATCCATTGTGCAAGAATATTAAGTCATATGGTACCTAGTAAGCACAGAGGTACCAAAGTGTACTTTTGCGTAAAATCTAGCAACCAGCTCAACTATTTTTGAGGCAAGCCCAATGAATCTGCAACCTCATTGGCTTTTAATCCAGGATTTTCAAAAATATTTCGTTCATAGCCATTTAAACGGCGATGTTGTTTTCTCACCATTCCCTTGATGATCGACAATAGAATACATCAGCTGAACCCACACAAAGCCGATAAACAGATTCCAGTCCCTCGGCGGTATGGCTAAAATAAGCAGATGAATGAACATTTAGTTGAGTTACGCTACTAATTTCAACTAAGGCGAAATTCCTCTGCAGCATCTCTTGCTGAGGTACATTAAACAGCCGGGCTTATAGCCTGTTTTGCTTGCCTATAAGCTTCCCCGAATCTTTCGGACGTACTGGAGAGGATTAGCCTGAGTTACTGACGGCGCATGGCAGGCCATGACTGCACGGACACGCAAGAGCACAGACGAATCTCTATGTCACAGTTTAATGGCGGTTAACCTAATTAGCACCATATAAGTGCGCACGAACTTCGCGCACTCTGATGCTCTAACATCGGTTTTCCCATTACTATCTTCTAAGAGAGGCTGAGTGAAAAAACGAAATCGATGGGTGCTTATCTCTGTGCTAACGTAACCAACTGCTGTAGACCAACCCCATTTACCCCATACGAGTAGCTTTCGGTTGACAGGTTCGAATAGCTGACTGCAGAACAACAAAAACAAGAGGAAGGAGTGCATACGAATGTATGCAGTTAAAAAATAACTTTACGTGAAAAAGTTAGGCCTGTTACAATATCGGTACTGAAACGGGTTTCATCATCGAAGTGGACTGTGAACTGACAGGGAATTATCCATCGGAATGAAGCCACAGGCGAACGAATTCACTTCTCCATGGGACACCCATTAAGTGTGGCAACCACGTGCCTGGAAGCTAAAAACAGAATGAAATCAGATTACGCAACCGACAATGACATTATATAACACAATATGATCTTCATTTGGGAAGGACGTGGAATCACCAGTTAGTGAAAAAGAGTTAGAGCTCGACATTTTGATCATTATGAGTACTTAACTAAAATTCATTTAACAAAATAATTATGGATACGCCACAAAAACCAAGACAATTGAAAATCAGGAAAGCGCTGTACTGTCATTTCATCACAGAGGGGAAATGCCATCAACAGCCATCCACTGAGTCCCGAAAGCGTCTCGACAATAGGATTTACAAGCATCAGCCGCGCAGGAAAAACTGTCTCAAGCCAACAGTGGCACCAATCCTCCGGTTCTGAACGGCAGCTATCCCGTACCCCAAAACAAACGAGATACATCACGGAATGCTTCGTGTTCGTCTGATTACGATCAGTCTGGTAACTGTTTAAATGTGCCATGACAACACCGACTCACGCTTACGGCATCAGTGACCTGATTACGGACGCCGAAGTACGATCCCCAATAAGCTGTCTAAGTACATACATAAATAAACCGTTCTAAAACTGTCAGCGATGAAATGGGGGTGTTTCTGCCCACGGAATACAATTTGCTAGCGAATTCCAATGGATGGTGTCAACTAACGAATGATATATTGAATACTTTCAACAGGGTTCACACACACTTTCGAAGCGGAACTCCAAAATGACAGTGAAATATGGTGGACAGCAATTGTTTTGATTTTATTTTATATACGCAATCGAGCTGCCTGCCGTGTACCATGTACACCCAAACACAGATCTCAAAATCCAAGAATCCGACATTTTTACTACTGGCGGTGATGTCGGTAGATAAAATTAAGGAAGTACATACTAGAACATAGAATGATTGCGAAAAGTAAACCCAACTATATTCCAACTATCCAGAGCGTCAGTGGTGATCCGT
>LUCM01007175.1:24591-70932 GCA_008360955.1 Fasciolopsis buskii | reverse complement strand
GATGATGATGATGATGATGATGACAGCGAGTTATCGCCTACCACCGAAGTGACCAGCGAGTTCGAGCTTTTGCTGATAGACGTCTAATCTACTCGACCATCCTCGGCAATACATGTGGTTGAACCCTGCACAATATACATATATATATATATGTATATATATAAATATATATATATATTTATATATATATATATATATGACTTTACGACACTCGCGAATATCATCGAGGCACGGATCGAATGCACTGGTGAGCAGTTTTTGCACTGGCTCGTCATGGATTTCCAACAGTCTGTACAACAGTACCCTTACTGTCAAGAGTCAAGGGATTTTCCCTGTACTCAGGATCCTGGTCGTTGGCTAACGCTTGAAGGCCCCCGTAATTGATCTTGAATTCACGAGGTCACTGAGTGGAACATCCTACTTACTCTTGGTGGGTGCTTTTATTGAAATGACAGATTTTTATCTGATCCATTCACCTGCAACCAAAATATCCTATCTTAAATCATCGTGCCAGATAACGGTCCCCATTTGATACCCGCTATTTTCGGTCAGTTTTCCCGACAATTACAGATTCAACATCTTTGTTCGTACCCGTATCATCGTCATTCAAACGATCAAGTTGAACACCTTGTCAACATGTCTGAACATGCTGTTTCTAAACTCTTTGAGGAGAAGGCGGCTAAATATGATCAAACACAATTTAGTCGACCTAGTTCGATAATGAAGCTTCGTTGTGGATTTCGTATATGCATATATATATATATATAGTTTTACGGGGAGTAAATAAACGAGGGTAAAAATAATACTAAACGGAGACAAACCAACTGTTTTTTGTTTACACCGCACGCAGATTGCGAATTTTCGGTCATTTTCGGATTATTTTTCGGAGGGAAGAGTACTTCTGGATCCTGACTTCGGTTCTGATCCATATCTCTGAACGTCCCCAACCAACAACAATCCTCATCTCTTGGGCCTCAACCAGGGAGACGGAAACCAACAACCGAGGCCAAAGCCTAAACTAACTTCTCCAATCAGTGCGAGGTTAATGATTGTGCAAACTAAAAGTAATTGAAACTCATTTCGTCTTTAGACAGAGGATGTGGTGAGATAAGAACAAAAATCAGAGCATGTCAGATGACCAGCTATCATTTTCTTTTTGCTGTCAATATTCATTTTCTATCCTACAGTGTAGTCGTTGGCACGCTAGAGAAGTTGACTAAGGTGTTCTTGATCGGAAAGCTTTTTTTGTTGTATTTAGATTCGTTGGTTACAAAATAGCGATGGAAGCTGCCCAACAAAATCTGGAATTTTCTAGTCCTGATTTCGATGCCAGTCTTTATGCATCGAAAATGGTCTGCACAAATCAAGTTTCTAAAGCACTTCTTCTGGTTAATGAAAAAATCAAAAGGTAAGTTCCGCATTGAATTCGCCACCTTACAAGAGCCGAATCACTCAGGTTCTTCATTGCATGCGAGCAGGGTAAAGTGTTGCTCAGTGTTTTTATTATTATATTACCTGGCAAACGCCCGATGACTGCTAGAGCAAGCTGCATGCAAAAGATGAGGAAGCAGCCGGATCAGACTGTTGCGCTGATACGTAAAAGAACTAGTTCCATGGTGAGCTCGTCACTGTTGTTGGATCCGGTATTGTAGTCGTAGCAGGTAGTTTTAATGCACTTGTTGGAAAACTTGGTGCATCGGAAGCTTGTTTGGATGGGCGCTGCGCCTTGCCCGATCAGCGTACGGATTACGGAGACAGGCTTCTCCAATTTCGTGCAGGCAATCGTTTACTTCTGCCCGGCACAAATTTTCGGCACAATTCGCGTCGCACGGCGACATGGTGCTCTAAATCGACAGGTAGTCTGAGTCAAATCGACCAGTTCGCAGTAAGCTGCCGTTGGCGCGGTCCTGTCCAAAACTGTTGGTCATACTGGTCCACATAGAATCGGACCATGAGTTAGTTTTAAGACGATTTTTGCTGCAGCTCAATGCCCATCGACGCAAACCACAAACCTGGTAGAGCGTAGAACGTCTAACCGATAAGGCTGTTCGCAAAAGCTATGAGCAAAAATTGTCAGATGGGTTAAGAACCACAACGGGCCGCAGTGTGGATAAGTAATGGAATCAAATAAAGCAGACGATGCAATTGGCAGCAAATTTTGTCTCTGGTACGAGATCCAAGGTCCATAAAAATGCATTAGATCTCGGAAGAATCACTGACCCTAAGAGAGCCAAAACGCCGGATCCGTAGATGTTAGGTGAATACGATACGGCGACATCTGTAGCGTCAAATAACAAGCCCCAAGAGGGCCCCTGGAAACTGGTGGGTTAAGGTAGCCGAAGAAACGGAGTTAGCAACCGCTTCAGGCCAAAGACTGTTTAAGTTTCATGCGACGCCGGTAGGCGGCGAACTTCGGTTGGTGAAGTCGTGTACGATAGAAATGGAGAGCTCATCCATGGTACACAACAAAGGTTGTGTCGTTGGGCTGGCACCTTCAAGGATCAATTTAGCTAGCTACACGTTAATGTAGTTAGTCCGACGTCCACAGCTGCAAGTCCTTGGGATGTGTCTATTGATCCACCAACGAAGGTGGAAGTAAAGTCAAATATTCGTCTTGTGAAGAGGGGAAAAACGGCCGGTCCCGGTTCTTTCAAAACTGCTCTGTGATATTTGGAACGAGGAGCGTATCCGGTTATCTTGGGATGAGTCATTGGTTGTAAACACCGTGGCTATAAAAATAATTGTGGGATTAGTCCAATTCTGATAGTTACTAAGGTGTTAGCTTCGATAATGCTGCGCCGTTTGACACCGATTCGCGAGAGTGATATCCACGAACATCAGACTGGATTTCAGCCAGGTTGAGGCTGCATCGACCAAATATTCACTCTTCAGCAGTTACTCGAAACGCACACGCACAGCCATCCTACAATCGTGGTTTTTCCGAATTGAAAAGCGCGTTTTACTCAGTGGACCGGACTGCGCCATTTACCCGAAGGGTTTGACAGAAAAGGTCGTGAAGCCGTTGTACTCACATCCTGTTGCCGCATGGGGTATATGGTGAACTATCTAATTCACTGAAAGCTACTGGCGGTGTTCTAGGAGGGTGTCCCATCTCCATCCTTGTTCAACTTCATCATGGATAATGCAATGGAGGATGCTGTATGAGGCCTCCAGAACTGCAAGTGGCTGGAAGCTGTGTGGTCCAGATTACGCTGTGACGTTGTGTGCCTATTTGAATCCACGGACTGTGCACAACATGCACTAGACAGACTCGAGGTTCGGCATGTGCTTTGCACCTTCAAAGTAGAAAGTGCTATTATAGGACTGGACGACAGTAGTCCCGAATCTGGCCCTGGATGGAGAGGAGCTAACGATTGTGTGCCATTCCATTTACCTTGGTAGCTGCGTGTCGAATGATGGTAGCTTGACAGTGAAGGTGAGCATATGTCTGTCGAAGGCTCGAGCAGCTTACGCGTGATTGAAGCTTTTGTGGCGTCGGCCTGATATTTCACTGAGGCTGAAAAGTCGTGTGTACTGTGCCGCAGTGCGGTCAGTTCTGTTGTACGGTTGTTAGACATGGAGAATGTGGTTGGAGGTTTTCGACCACCGATGTCTATCTAGTATCGCTAGGATTGGATGGAGTGGCCCGTCATACTTGAACACTGGAAATACTGGTTTATCGGTTAAAACATCCGTTTCTGTTATTCATCCTCCAAATTCACCCAGCTACTTAATCCATATGTAGCTTTTGGTGATGGTCAGTCAGCAGCGAAACAGGAATGTGCCTCTTTTCATAAAACCCATATGCGTTTAACCAAAGACTGTTGATGCGATTTGTTAGGCGTGATAATTTTTCAGCCCCAATTGGTGAACAAATCTGATTGAAATTAGAAATCGTCCGAGACTTTTGTTTGGCTTCTTTCTCCCTCGAATCCATTGGTAATCACCTGTAATTGTGAATTGATCCGAGCATAATAAAAGGGTGTCATGATATTCACTCTTGCAATGGTTGATTATTACGTGAAAGTACAGTTTGGTCCGGGTAGATTGAAATAGTCCACCTCAGCATTATGAAACCTTTAGACCACAGCTGATTCGGTTGGTATTTTTCCGCCACCAGTCTATATGGGTCCTAGTATTCACGTACGTGCATGCTTCTTCACAGTAATAGCTTTTGTGAACACTCAAAAACTGACCAAAACCGTTGATTAACTCAACAGAAATTTTTCTAATGGCTTTAGTTCCCGCAGTACTGCCAACTGGAGTCCAAATTCAAGAATGAACAGCGGTTCTTAATGACTGATTCATCGGAAATTGTTCTCCTTAGCATTTTTATGACATGCCTGAAGTATAAATGTAGTGGAAGGAGCATGTCCCACAGTCACGACGGTCCACTGTACGGTGAGAGGACCGGTATCCATGACCCTAAAACTTGGAGTGGGATACAGCCGCATAAGGTCCCACTAGGTCAGGCATGGTAACGGGCCGGGTGACATCGGATTATCTTCTACCACCGAAATGACTGGCAGATTTGGGATTCGAATCTCTGGCCCTTTTCCGTAGCAGATGCTTAATCCACTTAACAACCTCCGGTCAGGAGGGCTACAGTAACTAGGACCCATCCTCTGCCGATTTTGAACGGTTTGTTCCCCTTGCGAACGTCATGCACGACTATGATGGTGAGCCTTTGCGTAAATTAGTAATGTTCGCTAACCAGCTATGGTCCTGGTAAACGCTAGTATCATGGTCTTCAAAGGGATGCAGCAGTATTGGTCCCTTACCTAATATTGATCTCATTCCTAATTAGGATATTGTTTGGGTAACTCGCAATTTATTTGGCGTTAACTAAAGCTGTAAATTTGACTCTTGATCGCTCGCTGCTTATTTATGCAGAACAAAAGGCTTCATTTGTGTCGGTTGTATGTTATGAACTAAATGTGCTGTAATTGCCTGTTCTCCGCCTCTCGCCGGTCTTGGATTCAATTAGATGTTCCGTTGTGCCCTAGCTAAAACTAGAATTTAAAGGTTTGGCTTATGCATGTGAATTATCACAATTGATTTTTCTTGCGTTACCCTTGCATTGGATCTTATGATATCCCCATATTTCTGGATCGTACTTTAATTCTAGTCTGGATAGTGACATCTACCAACACGTAACTAAGCACCATCAGGACCTACTAAACAAGGCGACAGAAATCGACAACTTACACAGTGCGCTGCAACTGACAGAAGAAAAAGTATCCAACCTGTCTAATTCAATGGATAAAGTAAAATGCAAAGTTCAAATTCCATTTGAAACTTTACAACAACAAATCATTCGATTTCGACACCTCCAAGTGACTGCCGAGATTCTGCGAAAAATTTCTCGAATCGCATTACTCGTAAAACGTGTTCAAGGTAAGTGATAGTAAAATTATCGCTCTTCTTCTTCCTGATTATTTCAGCTCGAAGTTCAGACTTGGCCAAATTGTCCGGTTATTTGAATGAAATCGAATATTTGTTCTCCTCCATGGATTGGAAAGGTATTCACGTTTTGGAATCATATAAACGGGCCATGGATCAAAGTCGTGAGGACATGATTGGTCAAGCTTGGGGTTTGGTCAACGCTTCGTACGAATTGGCAGATCAAGCACAATTGGGCTTGGGTTTACAGGTAAAGATTTCCTTGGCGATAGTGGTAGTGCGCCTTGTTCAGGAGGCCTGTGCCTGTCCCGTGGCCTATTTCTTGAGGTTAAGTATTTTGGACAAATTGCCTTTGTGCATGTTATAAGGCCTCTTGGTTCCTGTCAGTTTGAGGCACATGTGACGTTGGCGTCATATCCAGTAACCCACCAATACACAGTTTGATTGGATACATCTGAAAGGGGGGAGTGTCATTCTTACAACTGGTGATGTTGTCCGCGGTTAAAAGTTTGTGGAATTCACTGTGAATTAGCAATGCAATCCTCCTCTATTCCGTCGTTCTTAGGCATGCTGATAATGGAGAGATTTTTCAAAGGAAACTGGCGCCTCACAAAACTGAATGAGCAGCAGTTTTACCAAACCAAACATGCTCATCTAAATCCACACATGGGTTGGGAACAGGATACTATAGCTTGAAAAATACCATTGATACTCTCATGCCCCGGAGAGCATACCTATTATACACGTGCAAATCACATCTTGATATTTATGCACCTATTGGAACAAGTTCAGAGGTGGGGTTATCTCGTAGAGTAAGTGGCCGAGATCGGCAGTTCTCCCAAATATAGGGCAGTGTTTGTCGAGCGATTTCTTTGTTGCGGCGCTCTCTTACGTAGCCAAACCAATGCAGCCGATGGCGTTGGTATTAGGTGAGCAACTTCTTTATTCTTAGTCAGTCCGGAGCACTTCCCACGGACACCAGTGGTTTAATAGTCTCAAACTCCCGAGTGGAAATCGTCAGGTTTTGCACCCGTGAGTCAGCACGAGGCTGACAACAAAACAGAAAACGCGAATCATCGTTCGAAGGCTGATTTCACTGTCCTCACACCCGCGAGAACGCTCGACTTGTCGATACTCGCTGTTATTTCCTCCTTCGCTTGGCCGTTGAATAGCACAACCCGTTTGCTGACCGCCAATGAATAGCTGCTGGTCATCCAAATTTGCGAACATCGGGAAAGTTTTTGTTTTGACTATCTTGTCTCCAGGGCCGACTTTCTTCGCATATAGATTGATTCGATCGAGAATCGCCTGCATGGCGGTTGGGAGTAGTCACCCAGCGCATCAAAATCGTCCGAAAACTCGAGATCCCAGACATGAACCGTTGGTTTTCAGTTTACATTTTTGCAACGATTACCCTTGGACCAGAGTGCTCTGGTTTTGGTTGCTACTCTACGGTCCCATCTACTCAGAAGAGAAGACAGGAGAAAATGAAAGATTGGCCAAAAAATACTACGCTGAATAACTAAATAGAAAAAGAAAGATTTCAAACGTTAGAAGGCCATTGACTAGAGCATCGAATCGCATCACCTAATGTCTCCAACAATCGCCTCGGAGATCCCAATCCGGTTGTCTAATTTAAGCTACACGAGGCAATCTAGTGGCTAAGACCCTCATACATTTTTGCCATGTCATCGTCTGGTCACTTTGACCCATCTTCCAGTCATTATCTGCCTTGAATAACAGCGCACACCAAACGCAGGCGTTTTGTGGGCACGTACAAAACATGACCTAATCACCTTAACCTAGTCATATTGACAACCTTATAATATTGAACTTAATACTGAACTGTGGGGCTCAGTACGTCGCGTCTAAAGTGACACAAATTTTTCCCATCATATTCTATCAATATAACGAAGACAACGATGTTCAAACATCGACGTTCTTCGCGTATCTGCCATCGGAGGCTATCTGCGGAACCGACCTCACTGCTGCTGTGTAAACTCAACTTTTGATCAGTAAGCGGATATCACGCCGACGCCACAGATGCTCCAAACTGGCAAATACCAGTCAATCCTTCAGTATATGCGACGACCATTCATCCGATACGCGATCGCCTATTTAGATGCAATCTATAGGCCTCAGCCAATACTTCCCCTGCACGAATAAGGTTCGCCTCCAAACCAAACTAATCCTGAAATCGCAAGCACACGGTGTCATTCAGACAGTCGGGAAAAATTTGCAGCTTACTTGGAGCTTCACTCAGACAAATTTCCGTTTAAGCAAATATCAATGCCTCAATACTCACATGAGGATAGGACTGTTTCTATAACAATCTCAGTTACAAAGTTACAAAGACAAAAAGGAGATGAGACAACCCTGATGAACACCACCCCTCGTGATGAACGCGAGTAGAAGATTGCCGTAAGCAGGAAGACGGATTCGGTTATTCGGGTACAACGATGGGGAAAGTGAAATGAATTTTCCTGGTATACTCTTTGATGAGTGCCGGCATCACGTAATAGCACGACTCATCTAGTCGAAGATCCTTTTTCGGGTTAAGGTGGAGAGAGACCGTGTGTCTACGGATAATGTGCCCATGTCCTAAAATCTGTTGTAGAATAAAGATTTGGCCAATACAACCCCGTCGGAAACGTGTACACGTTTTTCGAACGCTAGACAATCGGCGGGGACTAATGCCCACGAGCGGTTTGGATGCAATGCTTACTAAGCTAATTCCTCTGTAATTTCCACAGAGCACTTACCAACTTCGTTGCAAACCTGTACAATCACCAATGCGCACCAGTCCTTAGGAATCTTCTCTCTTGGCCAGATTGATTCCAGGAGTTTTATTAACCCACATGTTAATACTTGGCCACGGGGAGTGAGCCAACGAAATTGCTCTCTAAAGTGTCCTGTCCAGCGCTCCAGCCGATGCTGCTAAAAGTGACTTAGTTTGCCTTCAGATTCCTTGATTACTTCGCTCGTATCTGCATGGCAGTATTCCGAATCAGTCGGTAAAGGTTGCAACTATCTCCGGTAGCCGCAGACTTCTCTATTTTTTTGAAATTATTCACCATGTGATATCGCTCAGCTGACGATTAAGAAACCATGGAAGCACGGTACAACTGTTTCATCCTTGTTAGGAATCATGAGCACTACATATCCACCACACCCGAACTGGAACGCGGACCCTGGACGAACGATTCTGAGTCGAACGCTTTAGCCATTACGCTACCGGGCAGGCTCTGAACGGTTTGCTGAACTTCACCAACCACATGAAGGTGTTGCACATATCCGTCTCTGATTTACACGGCCACGGGCCGCTAGCGCACACCAATCGATCCCTACTGATCGATGACTTTCCATTTCTCTACACCTCCTTACCCACCACTGCTCACGGTTATTTCTCGTGCTCTTTTTCAGGTGATGTCTTATGGATTTCCGCGTCTCATCGTATGTGGATCCCTGAGAGACTAGTCTACGAGCATCCGATGTCGCAAATGAGGTGAAGGATATCCATTGTTTGTGAGGTTCACATGAAATGTAGTCTTACGTGGTAGTTGTCGCAGGCTGCAGGGCTTCTTTGGTCTGCTTCCAGTGCTCGACCGGATTCTGTGCTTATATATATATATAGCAAGAGCGAGACAGATAGCTGTTCCAAAATGGGTCCAGTTAGTCGGTTCGTGTTAAGTAGCAGTTTTGAAAAACAACAGCTCTTTTTGCTACCTGGCAGCATCGATTACTCCAAAACAAAGTGAACGAATAACGATGGATGAAAGAACTAAAGGGTAATTCACATGTCAGAAAGTTATAAAACCCAAATTGGTTAAATTCATTGAGTACTTCGAGTTAAGCTCCCGTATTGGAAGATCGAGATTCTCTCAAAGGATGACTGGCGATATAAGGTTAATGCAGATCAGATGTAGTAACGAGCCGGTCGACAATTAACTGCCGTCCACCAACAAAGCGACCGAAGGACCCTAATTCGAACTTCTGATCTTTTTGAAGCGACAGATGCTTGATCTATTTGGTCATGACTCGTCATAGGATTCCAGTAGGCCAGGCGTAATAACAACCGTCTACCGCCAAAGTGATGGGTTGTAGTGGGATTTTGTGGACACTTAACTCACTTGAACAAAAGTTGTTAGTGTGTAAACCAAGGATGTACTAGTGGGTCCCCTTGATTTTTCGTTTTCCTATCAACTACCAGGCTATCCTATGACACATTGTCACCCAAACGCAATCGGGTTCGATTCGGTCAGGTTTATATCACTCCGGAGGTTCGCATATGTTGACATTTGTGGCACACATTTCTGTTTGTCTCAGCAAATAGTTTCTTGACCAGCTCCCGAACACCACTATTGTACACCGTTAAACAGCAGAATTAAGCCTTACTAATCGCTGTCTTTCTCGCTGTTAGACGCTGAAATAGAAAAAAATATGAATATTCTAGGTGAACAGGGTGTAGACCTGCATGGATGGAGAAAAGAAAAGAACACCGTAATGGTCAACACTCGGAGCTATATAGTCTAGGCGTGCAATAAACTAGCCTTTGGTTCTGACAGATTTTGAAAAATGGAGATATGGCTCACATGTGGAAAATCTTCGACCTCGGCGGGATTCAAACCCATATATTTGTACCGTATGTGCTCTGTAGTTTGTTAAAATCTAATGCTAAACATTCTAACCAGCGATATCCGGGTAATTTAAAATGATGGATGTTGATTCATCGGAGTATTCTGCTTTGGCATTAAAACTGCGAAAAATTCACCTTACTGAATGGCATGTGTTCACACCAATTAGGCGGGAATAGTCAACAGTCCCGAAGTGAATTTTCCAAACACAACAATGTGCACTTGTAACGTAACTGATAGACCAAGCGCGGTACAAATGCGTGGGCTGCGTCGATGGGTTAGCTCAAACGAGTTCTCTTTGTTTCACGAATTACTTTTGTGGTTCGCTTTATTGCTCTCCCATACTTATCCAGTTTAGTCGTTTTTTCCCTTCCACCTCTTATCTGTTCAACTTTATTGCAGGTTTTCGAGCATTTTGGAATGTTGTCCGACGTGGTCGTCCAGTTGATACAGAAATGGCAAACGGAATTTCGGGAGACACTAGTCGATGCAGTCGACGTGGAAAAACTCACCCAACGTGTACGAAATCGGCAACCAAAAGCCGCAGGAGCTTCGGGTCCAGGTAAAATGTCTTTTTTCAACCGACTAACGATCTTCTGCATCCATTTTCCGCCTCGGCAAAATCGGGTGCCGTGTGCGAGATGTGGTGAACTTTTTGCAATATCCAGACGAATATTCTATCAATCAGTCTCCGGGACCGACCGGAAATAGTTCAGAACTCGGCGACTTTACAGTGATCCCGACGATTTTGGGAAAAGGAAATCACCTTCAACGAAAACCGTCAGCCTGACTCCTTGGTTTTCTTAAAAGGAATAAATTTTTATTCTCACCCAGTAGGAACATTTTAATCTTTGTAGTGAATTACTTCTCCTGGGTCCGGGATTTTTGTCCTCCGTTCTGGAAACGGTCTTCGATTCTTTAAGCCGCATGGTTTTGTGGTGTTTCCTCCCACTGGTCGGTTATGCGCGAATAGCCGAGACTGTGTTTATACTTACGAAAGTCTTTCACGCGAATTTACCACGAGAAGTGATGTTTGGCAGGTTTGCCCGATTTCTTCTTTCCTCTGTTCATTTTTGTCATTGAAATGATTATTAAGATACCCGTGTCCTCATGTGAGTATGATGGCGTTGATACTTGCTCAGTCAGAGAGTTCTCAGAATTAAGATATGCAGGCGATTTTGAGAATCCGCATATATTACAAGAATTGATCGGTTGTCTGAACGATAGCGTATGTATGTTTGGGAGGCGTTTTGCCCGTCCGAAGTGCGAAATGTTATAAGGGCACTGAATTGGCCCAAATCGAAACCTCGTTCTTTATTCATCATTCATTTAATGCAGATGTGAGTACGACTTCGTACTATCCGAACCGTGGTAGAGGAGGACAATGAGCGAACACTGGTTTACCATACCGTGCCTACTTCCGTCTTTCCCACACATTAGATAACGTGGCGGCGTGAAATGGGGCAATGTACAGTGAACTTTGGTAAATTAGGTGCCTCAGATCTTTGTGTATGAGGTCCAAAAGATTCGCCGAGCGGTTGGCTAAGACACTGATTGATGTGTCGGCAAACCGTGAATAGTGGTGACTGGGTTTCCATTTCCCGTGGAATCAGAATGATCCGAAGATTACATTTGAGTGTTTTCTGTATGTTGGCTACTTTTTTTCCTTTCTCATCCATGCGTCGAGGTAGTCAGCGTGTCACATGGCAAATGTGTATAAAAATCTTAACCAGTGGATTGCTCCAGTCAGATGCAGTTAGATAGCCGGATTGGGATTCACACGGTCTTCGAAGGCGTCGGTTGAAGACCTTAGGCAGTATGGCTAAATACTTGGGCCATTCTCGTCTTTACATTCGAGGCGTTTCTGCATCCCCGTAGTTTTTCTGATCTTCTGATTTTGCTTTCATTCCTGTTCAGTGTTTCGGAGTCACAGCCAAAAACAACGTGTTAATAGAAGGCTGTAATTGCGCAAACTAAACGGAATTGATGATAAATGACAAGCCGAAGAGTTATGTGAGGATCACTCCCTGTATATTCGTCAATAGGGACAATAACACCAATTTTTCCCAATAGTATATCACTAAGTAATGTCTAGAGTTATCGACCAATCACGAACGTCTTGCTTGCGGCCGATAAACAAATTAAAACCATTCGACCACTAATTAAGTGAAACCTCGTCGTCGACCACAATGAAAACTCGGGGTGTATTGAGCATCTGTTAGGGATAGCACCTGACGATTTAATGGACTTTTGTTCCTTGAGACATTTTTTATGCTTCTGGTTTCCGGTATGCGACGTCAACCATTGCAGAATTGGTAAACAAAATCTGTTGCTTGATCCTAGGGTTACGAAGGGCTTCTGTTCAATCAAGGGGCGCTACGTGAACCTGTAGTTGACGTTCACACCTGCCAAATTGAACGAGTCCCGGGATAGTCACCATGACCTAAATGCCAACACACTTCTGTCTCGTAGCTCACACTCGGTTGTGCATAGGCTAGAGGTGCATCTTTATAAGAAATCGAGTGGCGCTTGGGATGTCTCCTGTGCGGAACTCCTGTGGAATTCCAGGACCACTCATAAAATCCAATTAGCTTTTCCAAGGAGCCAGTCATGATAAAATAAGCAAGCAACAAAAGTGTGCCAATTCACAAACAGAACTCTGATTCGATCGAAGGAATTAGAACTCCATCCCCGGGGCCTGGGCTATTCTTCAACTCCACGTCGTGTTAGTCAATTGCTCTGTGGTTGATTAGTTAGTAACACATACCATCCTAACGATACATTAAGGAACTGTATCAGGAAATAGAGAAGTTGTCAAGAGAATTTGAAAACCGAGCGGTAGTTGGCCCGTTTAAGTTTAAGGTATCGATCGAGCATCAGCAATGCTTCCATGTCCCTCAGGATTGCTGGGAGCACGAATGAAACCTGCTTTAAGATGCCTGTTATTTATAAACCCATTTTTGAGTCTTTTCAATCTGAACGGCTTGGGGGTGTTGGTCAGTCATTTGTGATGTGTGACTGGCTGACACTGCAAAATATTCAGACTCGATTCCGAAATTCGTTGGTCTTTTCGGTAGTACATGCCGATTCGTTGTTGTCGGCTCGTTATCACACTAGAACTACGAGTGTTTTATTTTGTCACTGCAAGTTACAGGTTGCGGTCTCTCCCCTCGTTAAGTTTAATGGGCTATAGTGCATGCCTTTTCCAACACACTCATTCGAGGAGCGCATAATAATAAATTCTACGACTGATAGCTTCTGACGAATCGGACGAGCCAACTTCATTACAGTGCCAAAGTGGATTGCTTTTGCGCTTTTCGACGAGTCACTCTAGCCACATCATTGTCTGCTTCGCTTTTTAATCGATGCTCTATTCGCTGATATGTAACGTCATCTAGTCTGCGTTCAACAATAATGATGGGATCTCGTTGTAAAATCCGCATTGCACCAACCATGTCTGAAACTACTGGGTCGTCGTAGGCGAACTGCAAACAGCCGCTTTCGATACCACGAATATGTTTTACGTATGCCTGACTATCACCTACTGTTCCGTCCTCATTTTGTATATTGGCGAGTAAGACCGGATGAAGCGATCTGGCTGTCAGCATTGGCCCTATTTTTGCTTGTCATCTTCTCGGTTAGATGTCAACAGATTAAAATTGACAATAATCAAAGATTAGAGGAACTCCCAGCGAACGATGCGTGGCTTGACTTCCAAATTCATGTGTACAGAAAAAACCGATTCCCATCAATACATTTATGTTTCTCCCATAAACGCTTGTCCCTCATTATTAATTTTTTGTACTAATATGTTTTACACAGGTCGCGCCTCATTGCCTGGGGCCGGTGGACAGGCGGCAGCTTTCCATGTGGCCATGTGGACTAGTTTGGATAGTACCATCGATCGATTGGAACGTTTCTTGCTTCATTGTCGATTACTTGGATTAACACTGTTAAAACAAAGGGACACTTCATCTGGTGTCGTCACAGTTGATCCCATCTGTCATATTGGTGATTCTTTGGATTCGCATCCAAGTTTGGCCGAGTTGCTTCTGCATCAGCTGTTGCGCAACGAATCCAGTTCGGATTCCACGGGACTTCGAACGATAATCTTACTTTTGCTAGCCTCCGTGCACGTTCACAGCAGTCAGCTAAATATTGGTAAGTATATGGAGTTTCCGTTTGTAGGTGGCAGAGAATTACTCGCTGTCCTGGGTTGTTATCACGCCTGACTCATCTGGACCTTATGTAGTTCTGTGCAACAACAAGTTTCAGCGTCGTGAATACTGTTTCCCCCTCGGTGCAGTGAGCCGCGTGGACTGGGGGACGTGGACCTTCGACTGCAATCATGCGTGAACCACGCAATAAGAATAGGTGACGGAAAGCTCACGTTAGTCCAAAAAAGACTGCGAGGCAGCAATTAGGAAAGATGGAATAGCTAACGTACAATATTCCAATTGTCCTTATCTGAGCTTACAGGAAAATTGATGTTTTGAAACCATGACCCGTTTTTGAACTTTCCTCGTTATACCTATACCTGTACACTCTACAATCAAAATACGATATTGGTGTTGCGATATCGTTTACCATTTTCCGTCATAGTTTCGTTTTAATAAATGTTCCTTAATAGAAATCTTGTATTTTTGGGTTGTGTGCACGATTGTTTTAGTTCCATCAGAAAGTCGTTTTTAGTGCTACATCTAAAAGTGGAGGTATTGTGAAAACATAATTGGCTACTTTTGTCACGAGATGTTTAAAACGTTATCATCGTCGATTACCCAGATCAGATGGGGTGGTTGTGCAACGTTTGTGGCCCGGCAAAGGTGAGCCAGAGATTATCGTCAATCCGAGCTGCAAACAACACTAGTGTTCAGAATCTTTTTGGAACAATGGAAGGGGAAGAAGAGGAACGCGTTTCTTAAGACTATTCGCTTTTTTACGGTGGCTAGACCCGTTGTCTTGTTGATACATTATAACAATAACTAACAGTTGATCTTTTTTACGTCAAAAGTTATCATTAGCTCCACATAATTTAAAAAATAGTTTTGCACAAGGACGCTATTTCTGGGAGGTATCTCGGACTTTCCTGCGCTTGAAAGTCGAGTTGTCCGACCTTTTTGGCGATTTTGTGCGAATACCAGTTTTACGGATTGGTTGCCCTGTTTATTGTCTTGAATCTTTCAGAAGAAGAATAGAAGCAGTAGAACAGACTACTAGTTTGATGTGTTTGGCTGACCATCAGTACAGATGCGGTTGTTTGATGTTCCATTCCATTCTTTCTCTCGCCAGCGGGCTGGCTAGCTGATTGTGCTGTTTTGTACGGTTACCCAGTCAAGGTCTTCGTAGTGTGTTCTATTAAGATGAGTATGTAAAATCTGTATATATCCCGGATGTGGACGCTCTTGTGTGGTGTGAGACGCACTGACGCTCAGTCCCATCTATGTCTCGGCGATCAGAGACTCCGGTGTCTTCCACTCTTTACGTTTGACCGGGATACACCGCACAATTAACCATGTTTGATTTCACTGTGCTTGTTTTCACTTATTATTCTTCTATCAGAAAACAAAAACAAACAAGCATTTAATAACATGCAGGAAGTTTTCGTCAAGTTCTGTAATGATAACATTTTGTAATATGAGGGCTGCTGGGTTTTGCTTTGTTATTTTTTTTGTCTTCTACGTTTTGCAAATTAATTTTCGGTCATTTAGATCCAGAATTGATCGAATCCAAGCTCCCAGCGTCGTCGGATCCCTCTGTTTTGTTGTCGCACAAAACCGCCTGCAATGCTTTGGTGGAGTTCCGCGCTGACCTTGAAAAGAGCGAGGGTTTTCTTGGGTGGGCATCAAATTTGTTATCCGACCAACTCTCCAAATCGGCCAGCCAGTCTCCACAAATTAGAGAACCTCTTCATGGAGAATACCCGAAGTTACTAAAACTCCTAATGGATTTGGAACGTCGACTGAGGCAGACTCAACTGTTCTCAGATTCGGATCTGTCGGGTTTGCAATCAGACGATGCCCCATTGACCAAGCAGTCGGTATCACGAGACCAACAACTGCAACAACAGCAACAACAACAAAGGAAACTACCCGCGTGTATTCTGCGTGCATTGAGTCCTTTCGAGACGGCCTATTTGTCACGCAGTCTGTCGCGATTATTCGATCGTGTAGCAATGGTTTTTTCCGGCACAACAAGTACCAGTTCACCTATCCCGGACACAAATGATGTGGACGGTATTGTACAAAACGCGGTCAACGAACTGGCCTACGCCACGGTACACTATGACCTGTTGTGCAAGGTATGAGTTTTATTTCTCCATCCCGTTTTCGAATTATCGGAGTTTGGATTTGCACACTTTTACTTTGATGCATAATGCCTTGCTTGCAGCACCACGTATTGACGTGTTCAAGATCAGTTAAAGAATAAACTGCATGGTTCTACGTTCTCTGACTGAACTGCTGTCCACTGACAGAATGACTCTTACAGAACCTGTCTTAATTCCCAAATCAGTGGTAACCAATGGGCAGTCTGCGTGTAGCTGAAGACGGTTCGCTGAGGAAACTTGATGTCCACCATACGAAAGGCGGCGAGAATCCGAATGTGGACAGTCTCACCAGGAGACAATGCCAAACTCGATCGAAAGCATTAGAGATATCGAGCGAGGCCAGGTGTGCTTCTCCGTCGTTGCCGAGTGAAAGCGACTAGAAGCGCGAGACGAGGGCCAGTAGATTACCAGTTGAACGACAAGGTCGATATCCCTATTGGCAATCGCTCAACAGTTCATCGCGCTCGAGAAACGAACGCAGCTGATCTGAGGTGACAGTTTCAAATACTTTTGAAATTGGACGTTAGTCGTTAAAGTCGGAAGAATCACCGTGTTTAAGAGTTGGGGAAATCACTGGGAAAAGTAAATTTCGGCGAAAGACGGAGGAAGCGACGTAAAAGAGGAGGACGACGGGTGGAATGAATACAACCCGGACCGGCTGGTCTGGAATCGTTCAGCGAACGCAGTGCTTGGCGGATCTTACTAGTGGTAATACGAGGTTTAAAAAGAGGACAGTGGGAGAGAAACAGCCCGGAGGTGCAGGATAATTTAGTTAAATGGAATTGGAGAGAAACCGGGAAGCAAAAACGGCAGCTTTTTCAGAGGAACGGGGACTTAAAATCCACCCTTACACTTCACAACACCACATAAAGATATACGAATACACACATGTAGACCAACACACGGACGCATCTAGTTTAACACCCAATTCTTTTAGGCCGTCATCTCAATTTCATACGCTTGAAAACCGGTCTTGAAAAAATGGTTACTCACGCGCGGGGGCAGCTAGTCACCTTTATCAAATTTTTCTTACTAAATGTCGTACTTCCTTCTCTCAGTTTTCACTTTTTTCCCCTTCTAAACTGTTTAGCACCCTCTAATTTCTCTTTTTCCATCCACTTACAATCTTCCCTTCTTCAAATACAGGGTCCATAAACTCATTCTTACGTGAATATTCCCCACAATTCTCCCCATTATAGTATGTCCCTTGACCATGGGGTTTACCCTTACACTGTATTTCACCTTATGTTGAAGTAAAAAAATGTACTGCAGTCTTTTGTGCCTGCATTGTTTTGGAGGTTGACAAGCTGGATTGGTGAATTATCATATCAACTCAACGGAGTCAATCACAAATCATTTTCACACTCCCCCTATGCGCTGCACTAATTCCTGGTCATTCTCCAGCTGCCGTGCCCCACCTTTCGCTGAAAAACAGACGAAAGGACAAACGTTTAAGTGGAACACTTCCATCCGGTTTCGGTTTGTACATCTAACACGAATGTTGTTACCACTGATCTTCTAATCCATCTTTCATGCGATCGATTCAGTTCTTCACATTGTCGTGAAGTAAAACGAGTAGGAGTCTATAAACACAACCTTGTTCGTTGGTCTGGGTTTCCTGCGTATTTGCAGTAGCGGTTACCAGACGAATCGGACGTCCAGGATGCGCCGCACATGTGCCTTCTGTCATGATCAGATTTTATTTTCAGTGAAGTGTTTCCTCCACTTAAAAGACAAAGTTGCGACGAGAAATAGTGGACGGCCAACTGTAAGGAAATACATTGAGGGATTATGTAAAGGAGAAAGAATTTGAAATGTAAATGCCACTGGCTACAAAATTGTTTCCAATCTTCACTGGAGGAGGGGATTGTTGACCTCAACTCGGCAGCCTAATTGAACCTACACACACCAAACCTCTGGTTTAAGTTTCCAAATGTTTCTTTCGTATAATCGACTGGCCACCTTGACTCATCTCCCGAACATTTCCTGCCTCGGAGGCTGGCATTCTGCTGGTATGCACAAAACGTCCCGACCATATTAAACCTTGTTAAAGATTGGACCCTATGGCTCAACACCTTACGCTTAAATTCCGAGTTACTGACAAAACTTTTCCATCATGTTCTACGAAGACAACGCTGTCCAAACCGAAAATCTTCACATCTCTTCTGCTGTCAACGGCCATGTTTCGGAGCCGTGGATCAATGCCAACCTCACTGCTACTGTATAAACTCAACCTTTGATCGATGACTGGATGTCACGCAGACGTCACAGGTACCTCAGATCGGTTAATGTCGATCAAGTCTTCTATATGCCTGAAGACAATTCATCCGATGTATGGTCATCATGTGAGATACAACTGCTCAAGTAACTAAGTCGATCTACTTCACCCGTTCTTCCCTAACAACAAAAGGGGTTTTGACTTTGAGGCAATTCAGTCCTGCACTAGCGTGTTACACTTCGAAGATGCAAAACGTATCACAAACTTAGCCGTGTTGTCGTTATAATCATCCACGACGACCTGGATCTTCAGTCTCCTGATTCAGACAGTTTCCTATGTGAACAAATAGGTATGCCACTTTTCTTACATGAGGGTTGGGTTGCCGCGACCAAACTGGGCGTTGTGGTTATGACGTAGAAAAATCATATAGTTCATTGTAGGATGTTCAGTCTACCGTCCTGTTTCTCATTCAATCCGTCCTCACTCATCCAAACAAGAACAAAAATGAGATTCGCCGGGCGGTTAGCACCCGCCACGCCGATTAGATTGCCAGTTCGTATGGATATATTGTTGCACGTCTAGAATGGTTTGCTGATCATCTTTAGTCCATCTTGGTCTGTTAACCTTTTGATGATGTTCATTGAGGGGAGCCGTGCCCTGCAAATCCACCGGGAAAACCGGACAGTTTTCAACTTTGTCCTAGATTCTGTGCAACCAGCGATCATTTCGTTCTTGCTCCCAGCTTCACGGTCGCTTTGTATTCGAACCATGTCATTCGTCTGATCCCACAGAGGTTCCTTACCATCCTCTTACGTCCGAACTCGGTGACACATTCACGCCTTCTGTTGTTTTGTCGTAACTGATGCTTATCCTATAAGATACGCATCGTCTCGATTTTCTCGTTTTTTGTTTAGGTATCCAAAAATGTGGCCAAAATGATAGCTCTTTTCGCATCCAAGGTCGAGGGTTTGGTCAGTGTCGGGCCATCTGCAGAACAGTGTGTGGATGCTCCGACAGTCGCGCAACAAAACAATATTCGCTTGGTCAATCTTCTTTGCGCGTTTGGTACTCAACTCGAGATAACGTGTAATCGACGTTTACGCAATTTGCCGGTTCTGCAAACTGTTCCCAAAAGCGATTCTCATACACCCTTCGAATTGATTCAAGAAGCTCTCAGGACCAGTTTGAATTCTCTTAGTGTTTCAATTTTGGATCCATTGCTACGTTCCATAGGTGAAGTTGTGTTGGAAATAATAGGGACAATGCACGGAGAAAGTTATAATGAGGCCAAACCACCCACTACCGGATCACAGTATATGGAAAACCTCAAAGTGAGTTCATAACTTCTAATTTCAAATTTGTCCAACGATGTGATGGTGTTGATGATAACGGTCGAGGAATCACGCTTGAAGATAATGTGCTCAAGATCTAGCTTTTACGCGTTAGTTCTTCTGTCGATGTCAACTTTGAATTCATCGTTCAAAACGGGAGGGTCGTTGTAAGATGTGCCTAAGAATAGCGGTGACATCCCAGTAACCTGGAGATCTAGGTGGCTAATGCGTACAACATTGCTTACAATTTAGACTCAGTTATCACTCTACCAACGTAGCGGAGTGTCAGCAGTGGTTTCATATGTCCATCGGATCAGCTTTCAATGCACTACAAAACGTTCGTGTTCAGTAATAATATATTGTGGGCTAAAATGACAGGACAACAGTTGTTTACTTTAAACTAAGAGGAGCGATTTGATGCCTTTGAGTATGCCCATGGGCACCACTTTTACGAGCAGCGGAGATCGGGAGTAAACAGTTAAAACGGCTGCGTGTTAAATATCTCTACTCACGTGCTCGACTGCCTTCCGATTCTCCCATGGGACCATCTCTGTGCACACATCTGGCGTTGCTCATATTCACATCATGATGCCTCAGTGATAATCAAAATTACTCCCTAGCTTTTTCGATCCTAGTTGGGAATGGCTAACGGTTTTATAAAATCCTGATCGCTGAGCTTGATTCCTATATCACAGACGTTTCTTCGCCTATCTAGGTAAAATCATCGGTGCGTAAGCGTAGTTGACCGTGCTCTATATATGCGTAAAATGCTTTGACCTTGGATTCTTAGTATGATTATTCGGGTTTCTAAGTCTAGTGTTTGTGCCGTGACCTTGGACCTAAAGATTTGACTGTTTAAGCTTAGTCCCGCTGTTTACATTTTCATTTTGCGAGCATGCTTACATGGAATAGCGGTTGGTAATCTAAGCTTGAAAAGAGTATCGACATGAATCGCAACCAATACCAATTTTCTAAATTGTTAAAAATAGCTGAAAAGCCATTGATTTCATTCAGTATCAGAATCTGGGATGTGGACGAGCATCGGTTCTTGCTAATCTCATTCGCTGTCGACCGCGGTCACGTTTATGGGGAGACAAAAGAGGAAAAACATGCAGCAGGTTAATCTGTCAGTCAGCACTTTGTGAATTGCTCAACCAGACGGTCCATCAATCAGCTGATAACCAAAAGAACGAAGAAAATGGAATAAAATAACTTGTTGCAGCCAGGTGCGTTGGTCAGCATTACCCTTGAGAGTAAAGTGGGCACGATGATTGGCAGGTCTAACGCTTTTCAATGGGTTTCGAGACAGACGCCTCATGACAAACTGGAGCTTGTTGATGCTCTTAAAAGATGGGAATACCCATCAGAAACATGTCATGACTCACGCGTGACCAGAATTGTCCCTCACACTGGGGAGTGGGAACAATTCAACTTTGTCGCTCGCACTTTAATCCCGAGAGATGCAGCCGGGTGGCAAATCGTTAATTAAATCGCCTGTCCAATTGCGAGTCGGTTGTTTTCGCTCTAAAGGCCTCGGTTTTTACAGGACATACTTGAGAGATAATTACAAATTGTTTCTGATCTTGTTGAGTATTTTAAGTCTAATCTCCCGGAAAGAATTCAGGCGCCTCATCTTCCTAAGCTAAAATATGCTATCTTACGGTGTTCAGTCGAACCGATTATGCTTCTCTCTGTGTGCACTAATTCCAGTGGATAAGAGAAATGTCATTGGAAGGCCAATTGTAATACACTCGTTGATTTCCGTCTAGCAATGAATAGCAGTGATTCCAAATTCAACTAGTCATCCGCGTGAAGTAAATTAAAGGACTCTTGACGACAACAGAATCCCTTCCCTTTCCATACATTTTTCTTGGGTCCTCTGATATTTTTTTACCATAATTATGTAGCTCCTCTTCAAGTAAGGCTTCTTTCATATGTGACCACACAATTATCAAGAGTTTCCCAAATCAGGACATTAATGAGAAGCGATGTATAGTCGAACACAAGCCTAAAATTTGAGCGGACCAGTTTATTATCTTCACCTACTCTATACTGCCTACCAGATGGCACTTCTCTCACCCTAAACACTATGGATCGAGGACTTCACAGTTGGTTCGGTACAACTGAATCCAAACAAATCCGACTGTACTTGTTTGTAATGCAGTCTGCGGTAACGTGAGCGAACATCATGAAATAGTGGCCAGGTTGGTGCGAAAGTACGAGTGATTTTCAGCGTCCTGTATGGAGCAGAAGGTCGCGCAGTGGATCTCAAACACATTTGATGCTTTCATGTCAAGTCAAGTCTGTTCAGCAGGATTGACCAGCTACTCATGCCACTGCACGACCTCTGTCCGCACTTTCTCATCGATTCGGCGTGGATTTCCACCAGGAGAGTACATTGTTATTCTACTGACTGATCGTCCCATGAAGTCACATCTGAAGCTGACGGTGATCAGCTGAACTGACGAATCGAAAATTTCCCTTTTCAAATATGGCCACGGAAGGCCTGTTCGAAACCTTATTTTTGAGACCAATGAAAGAATGCAGCGCAATAGAGGCTGTTTCTTTCCGAGGAGTCGCATCGTGAGGAAGTCTTAGAGGGCTGATTTTTTAAAATGATATTCCGAGCACTTTAGTTCTAGCCCAGCATTTCTAACTATGTTTGAACGGAACTACAAGATCGATTTTTCGGAATGAAAGGGTGCCCGCGGATTGTCTACCCACAATATGCGAATTCCATATTCATTATCATAGAAAGGTGCTCCTGTGAGCTTAGCGGCAACTGACTGTAGTTACATCATTCGAGGTAGCTGGGCCGTATTTTAACGAGTTTCTGTTTCGGAAAACCACACTTATGTATTTAGGGCAAAATATTCTAGTTGAACTAAAAGATTTTCGCGGTTTACAATGATTTGGTTATCATCGAGAGTAAAAGCTTTTTCGGCCAATAGTGTAATCACCAACTGTACGGATTGTTGGTTCACTAAACGAAGTAAGTTCCGTCTTGCTCGTTGAGCGTTCAGTTTAGACCATCGATTTATCTCTTGTTGATCTGTTCCCGTGCAAGCACACTGATCTTCGAGGAGGTAATCGAAATCTCTTATCATAGTTTAGGTCTCGAGTTTTTGGTTACTTGATTTTAGATGCATAACGTGGCACATTTATGCTCTTCTTTCGTTGACAATAAGTTCAATGGGATGGCCCAATAAAAGTCTTTTCATGGTAATTAGTCGATACGCTCATGCATAAAGCACAAGGGGAAGAGCGGTATTTGCTTCTTTCAAACACCCACAGTCCGAGGTTATTGCGAACTTGAACCTGTAAAACATTTCCACAAAAAGAGATTGGAAGGAAATCATCCAGATCGCCTGATTTCGTTTCAATGGACCTTTTTCTCGTGGAATTGATCGAATTTGGCTGTGTACACTTCACGGTCGCATTCCAAAGCACGAACCAAAAGAGAATATCAAACTTGCATCGCGATCCGAAAAATAACGGAACTGAATTTTGGTAGAAGAAAGCGACTCCATGAATGAAGACGTGATATCCCATCACTATCGTAGTGTATCCACTAGCCATTTATGCATTCTTCGACATGTTTTCAACCTTGATTGCGAATAACCATCATTGTGCTGGTAAAGTGGAATCCCTCAAAATGCAGAAATCTTAGCATTCCAATCAAAAGGAGTACAAACACTTCACGCAGAACCGAGACGGGGAAGTTCACAAAATAATTTTTTTCGCAGCTGATCTTGGTTTAAAATTAAATTAGCTTGACTGTTTCCTTTTTTCTTTTTGGATCATATCCTCAATCACTGTAAATTTTCGTAATTATACGGGTTACGTGGCCCCAGATTATACGCGGCATTTGATCGATCACACGAAGGTCAGAACAGCCGAACATATGACCAACCGTGAAGCAGAGGAACGGAACTGTTCACGATCCGACAGAAAGCGATCAGAACTGAGCGGGAAAGTAGGTTAACAAAAATTCATCCACGCCAGCAACAGAATAGCTATCGCGTATCACTGCAACCGAATACCTACGGAGCATGTTAATGCGAACCGAGAAACAGTTGTCTTTATTGCACAAAGTGGCTTACAGCGAAAGGAGTAAAACCCCATAGTTACGGTTATTCATTTGATTTGCAAAATTCATGAGGGAACCGGCAACTCAAGTTCTGGGAACTGAAGTGGAGGTATCATTAAGTTGCGCGTTAGGGAGCCAGACGACAGCAGAGCTGCCTGCGGTTCACGTGGCAATTCTACACAGATAATAGCGGTTCAATCAATCAAATTCTCGGCGAACGTCTGCATTTTCGTTTGCGGCTGCTGGAATCGACATACGAGAAGCAAGCCAATCAAACTGAAGGTCAAGTGAACACTGCTCGGCAGGTAATTGGCGGACGCGATCCCAAATCGGTCGAAACTGAAGAATACCATACAAATAGGAGCACGCAAAATCAAGCTCTCCCGGAAATTGTCCTGTTCTCAGTTGATCAACAACTGACGGTGGTCAGACAGTCAACGTCATGCCTTCTCGACCTAAAAGTCGCAGGTTCGAATCCTCCTGGCGCTGGTCAACTTTCTCACTGTTGCCCGCGACCCCATTCTTGTGATTTCATTAACAAACGAAGTAAAAGATAAAGGATAATAATCAAATAGCAAATGGGACAAGAAGTGCGTTCGTAGTGTGGCGTGTTCGAACGGATGTGTGGATAAGTACACACAGGTAGCGGCCCGCTGTGATGTGACACCAATCTCTCAATCTTATCTACCTCCCGCTGATTCCACGTTGCCATTGTTTGAGTACGCATAGGCATTAGCAATTACAGCTGCCTAACATCTCGCTTGAATGTCCCTCCGGCAATACGCACCGTTACTTAGCAAGGTAGACCATCCATAGACGGACCTGCCTTTTCGGTAATGCGTTTTAGCTTTCGACTTTCGAAGTTCTATCCAGGCTGCGAACAGAGAAAAAAAGAATCGAGACAATGCGACTGCTCTCGTTTGTAAACCGGTCAATTTTTTTAGTCTGAGAACTTACAGTTGCAGTATTTTTTGACCAGTGGGATTCATCTTTGTATGGGTACGCCGGACGTGAAAACCTACTTTTAGTTTGCAATTCTAATACTGACGCATGTATATGAAGATATCCTTGGCTTGTCACTGCCTTTGTTGCAGTCCCACTGTTTAATAGCAGGCATCTTGTGAATAGGTGGTATTCGGTTCGATGCAAGTTTTGAAATCTTTTGTTATCCTTTAGAATGTAACTTTTCATATCGGCGGTATGAAGTTTGTGAAGTGGAGTATTCCGTTTCAGCCGGCGTTTGGATTTCGAGTGGTAAGCATGGCAGCCATCCTCCCGCAGAAGGACTAGCTGATAATATCCCGGGATTAACCGTGTTTTCAGCATGATGCGTCCATGACATATGTTCGCACAGCCTGGGGTTTTCGTGTCCTTGTCGGTGTAACATTCTACAACCCAATGAGCCACAGGAAAACTAACTGAGACGTTGAGTTGAATTTTTGTTGGGTAACATTCCCAATTACTGGTCGTTTGGGTACTGCCATTGTGGTGACCTTACCCACAAGGATATCAAAGTCCGAACTCTCAAGGTTCATGATGGAAATTAGACACGGTTTTTCGAGGAAGATATCCCTGTGATTGCTGTTCGTCGAAATGACTGTGCCATTTGAACGAAATTCAATGCTCACTCTTGGCCATCGGTTGGCACGTAACCGGGCGAACAGGTCAGTGGCTTCAGGTTAATTTCAGTTCATGTCCAGTTTATTGATGGCGAGAGTAACGTTGAACAGTGGTGGATGAATAAAATCAGAATAAGACCAATGTGGCTGAATGAAAATCACCACGTGATGAGAAACGATGCGAAAGAGATAAGGAATGCTGCAAAGCCAACAAATGGTGCGATAATGATGAAAAGCCAACAGAAATGGTATGTTGACGAATGGATATATTACAGCATCACAGTTCTCCCTATACGATTTCCTTGATAGCATTTCCCAGTGTTACATAACATTTTCTTGTTTCAGCAATTTGTCAATCGCGTGCGAAGACAGTTTTTCTCGGGACTGACGCGGTCGTTGTCGACGCGAGTCGACGGGAACAATACACAAGTGTCTCCGGACCTTCGGCTTGCGATTTCCGGGAATGGTTGCTACTTCTGCGGTGAGGCTGCACTGCTAGAAGCTATTCGACCACATCTTTGTCGTTGGATTGATGCGTTTCTAGTACATATCAGTTTGGTCCGACCGTTAAGTGAAGCCGGACAACTGCAACTGGCAACGGACTGCGTGGAGCTTGCTGCGGCTTTAGGTCCACTCACGCAGCCCAACCTGGGGTTGTCGCTGGCCGAACTTGTGCCCGAGAAATATGCTCAACTTTGTGCACTAAAACCCTATTTAATCGCCTCTACGGAAGAAATAGTCGAGGTATGTCAGGCCGAAATTGTCATGTACGATCGAAATTCGGCCAGCAATTATCCCTTATTCTTTACCCTAACTTTTTTCGTACTAGCCAAACGATGGGACCTTTTTGCTTCTTAGTACCATATTTCGCATACGGATGGATGAATAAAATTACCCCGGGAGCACACGACCGGTTTCGCGGTTATTGCCGCTCTTTAGGCATGCGTATCCGGTATAGTTCTGTCCAGTCATTCCTACACTAGTGCGTTCCTTTCTTAGTTTCTCACTAGAATCTCAGTTGAATCGTTAAGAGCGCGAATGGATGGTAATTCCATTTAAGAATCACATGGTGATTCGTCGGTCGGGTAAGACTAACCTTCAGAAAGGGGGCACAAGGTCCGAAAGTATTGGTTTTTACTTCTCAGCAGTATTGTTGACATACGGATGGATGAAGGTTAGCCTTGCCTGACCGACGAAAGTCCTACCACGAATCATTACATGATTCTTAAATGGATTTACCATCCATTCACGCTCCTAACAATTCAAATGAGATTCTAGTAAGATAGGAAATTTGTTTGTCACCGTTACAGTGTAGTCAGGGAATTGCTGTTTCAGTGCATACTAAATGCAGCGTTTAGTTCCATAGAATTTACGTGACAACGGCACGGTCCGATGAATGATCTCGTTGTCGGC
The DNA here is from genome assembly GCA_008360955.1 of Fasciolopsis buskii. Classification (NCBI taxonomy): domain Eukaryota; kingdom Metazoa; phylum Platyhelminthes; class Trematoda; order Plagiorchiida; family Fasciolidae; genus Fasciolopsis; species Fasciolopsis buskii. Next base: position 43,899 of record LUCM01007175.1, on the reverse strand, counting down.
CACGCCAAGGCACATTCCATCAAATTGGTTGTAGAATATTTTGCGGACATCACGGTGTACATTTAGCATCCTTTGTTGGTTCACAACGAATACTATAGACATGTTAGGGGGATTTCGGTATGGTCTCCTCTCGACATCGTCAAAATTCAGAGTGCTTCTTGCAAATCTAACGTGGTCTGCTGGTAACGCTAGCTGTATCGCTAACAACGACAACCTGAACTGGGATTCTGCATTTCGTTTCCGTATTCTTATCGTTACATTAATATGTGAAACCATTACTGATTCTCGGCGAGTCATACTGCTGTCACCTATGACCAATTGTGCCATCAACGCGTCCTAATTTGTTGTCTGTAAAACCAAACGTCTTCGCATTACGAACAGCTTGGCCTTTAAGCTACGGACTATACAGTGTAAACGTTTTTCTTGATGGCTTGGGTCGACAGCCAACCGCTTTGTGACTTTCATTCGTTCTTCCGTTTCTATTCCTAGCACCTGAATGTATTATTACTACAGAAACCACATTAGTGACTCCAACTTGTGAACTTTGTGTGGTCCTTACGCTTCAGGCATGCTTTTGAGGAAGATGAGTATTGCATCCTCAACAAGTCCAATATCTTATAATTTATCTATTGACGGAAATATTCACGCTTTAGAAGGGGTAGAAAATAAGTATGAACCTCATTGTTTCTTGGGCGTCAAAAGGTGGGTACAAGGTCACTTGTCATATGATCGGCTGGCAAAGTGAGATCTAAAAATTAGACATCCAACAACAGTGTAATACTCATGCACTTATTTTTTTTTCGGATCAGACCGCGGCTGTAAGAACCTAATACCACCTAGCCCACACTTTATATTGATCAGGCGTTCACGAACCCAAACGACAGGATTGGGGTCACTAAACTTGATCGATGCATTCCGCCAAGTCTGATATGCCAACATCTTTTCAGTCGAGCCCCCGCTGAAATACGTTCTCCACACGACACCGCCGGCTGGTCCGTGACCCAGTATGTGAAATGGATTCAATCTGGTCGAACTGAAGCCGAACGACTGACATTCCTAAGGAATGGACTTTCTGTATACGCACGAGAGGTACGACAGTTTTTTGTATATTTTCGACTCATCCACATTTTTCTCTGCCAAGTCAACCGACCGAAATTTATTTACGCTCTGTAGGAGTGCACACGGGCAGGATTGCGCGACTTTCGAGTCTGATTTATAAATCCTGATACAGTTGGTCGTCTGTGTTCTCTCCAAGAATTAGTATCTTAGTGTGTTGTCGCATTGGAGTCGTGCTGAGTTTTAAACTGACTTTGTGTGTATACCTATATGATGTTGCTTTCTTTTTCCATTTCAAGGTGGAAATGCGGCAGCAACGGGAGTATACACCAATTTATCTGCAATTACGAGCGTTCCTCCAACATCATTTCAGTGATTCGGAACAATCGGTACCCTCAGCCAAATCACCGTCCTCCGAACCTTCGGCTATCAGCGCGTGAGCACACTCGCGCTCTTTACCTGCACGACCAGGTCTACTCAAGGCTGTGTTATATTCTGTTCGTATATTTTCGCAACCATAGCGCTGTAACCCTCTCCGTCTTTTCACTTGCGTTGCGCGACGTTTCAAACTGTAGTAACCCGATTGATAATTCCCATCCGTTATTTTATACGATTAAAAAATCTCAACAACTGGCCATTGATTCATCAAATACAAGGTTGAGATTGGCGTCCGTCGAAGGCAGTTGACCTTTTAGAGACAATTGAAGTAAGAATTTTATTATATACAAAGTCCTAAATTTAAACAGCTCATTTGCGATGCTTAAACACAGGCGGTTTACGACGTGTGGGTGGCGGGCCACGTTTTTTATTGCGGAATTTATCTCCTTGATGATTTTTCTTAGTGTTATTCCTCTTTTTCTTCATGTGCTGTTTCGCGCGCAAACGACGTTGTTTGAGCACTTGTTCCGGACGCCTTAATTGACCGAAAGTACGGCTCCCTTTGGGTTGCCGAATTTTCTGCGCCTCCACAGCATGTTCTGTTCGTTGACGTTGTCGGGCCTCCGCACGTCTGACTAGACGAGTTGAAATGGAAAAATGCGAACAACAGGGACAAGTATATTGAAAATTTCTAACGGCTTCGTTAGTGAAACTACCAGAAAAATAATATAAAACTGAAAATACGTTTAAAGGGGAACAGTTGTTTACTTCAAAACGCGTCTCATATGCCAGTGGCTATAACTCCAGAACTGTAGGTCGTATTGGGCCACGCATGTCGAGTCAGTTCATGCGTCAGTTTTAATGCGATTATTAATGCAGCTCAACGGCCATCGACACAGATCGCACGCCCGATCGGCCGTCGAACGTATGTCTGATTCGTTTATTCGCACCAGCTATGGAAAGACACTATCCGGCGAACTATGAACCTCGAAGAGCAGCAACAAGGACGAGTGCGGGGACCAAATCAAGCAGGCGATGCACTCGGGAGCAGGTTTCCCTTGTGGTTCTAGATGTAGCGCTCATCAAAGACTCTAAATTTCCCATGGGTCGCTGGGTATAATAAAACAAAAATGTCTTCTTCCTTACTGTAAGGAGGTGAATAAGATGCGTCGTCAGCCGCAGCGTCAATAAACGACAAGCCTTAAGAATGCCCGTGAAAATTGGTGGGCTAAGATAGCCGAAGAAATGGAATTGGCAGCGGCCCCAGGTAACACTCCAAAACTGTTGAAGCTTATACGTGACACCGGCGGGCAGCGGGCAGGTCTAGTAGACAAACGTTTATTTATTAGTCAAAATCAAATCGCTTATATCGGTCCTCTACGACCAACACTCAGCGATCGGTTCCTCTGCTGCTCATTTGGTCCATTGCCGTTCACTGACTTTCTCATGCGGCGTCCATGGGTGTAATCAGTCTGATGTCACAGTAGCCGTGTTGGCCGATGATCTTGGCAGGGATTATGACCAGTCCATGCCGATTACCCTTGCGGCCACGATAACTATTTTCTGCTACATAGCCGTACACATAGCTAAGCACAATCACTTGCATTGCTCCGTATTGCGATTGTTATGTAAATATTGAATAAGAGCGTTCGGTTGTGTATGCGCGTCGCCATCGATGTAATAAACGTTTCATCGATCCAATGGATTGGATCACTTAAGGAAATATCACACAACGACACATTCTCTACCTGCAGGCGGGCTAGCTCGTCCAACTTATTCAACAAGATGCTTTTGCTTAACGACACACCGCCGCCCTGCGATCGTAGTCTTTCTGGACTTGAAAGGTGCTTTTGACTCAGTGGATCGGACAACCATATTCAGTGTTCTTCAAACGGAAAGGTAAGCCAGCGAAGTTCGTGAACCTGTTGCGAGCATTGTACTCGCATACCTATGGTCGCGTGAGAGTATACGGTGAACTACCAAGTTCATTCAAAACGACTAGCATAGTGGCTTTCGACAAGGGTGTCCCATCTTTCCATTCCTGTTCAGATTCGTCATGGACGAGGTGACGGAAGATACTTTAGAGGGTCTTCAGGATGTAGGAGTCGAACTGGGAAATGGTGAGGAGTTGTATGACCTAGATCACGCAGATGACGGCGTGTGCTTGTTCGAATCCGTGGGTCATGCACAACATGCATTAGACACTCTCGAGGTCTAGCTCGGTTTAGTGTGCTTTGCACCTTCAAAGTACAAAGTGCTAATACACCAGTGGACGACAACAGTCTCGAACCGGGTACTGGATGGAGAGCAACTAACGATTGTGAACCGTTTCACTTACCTTGGTAGCTGCGTGTCGAACGATGGTAGCTCGACAGTAAAGATGAACACATGTATATCGAAGGCTAGAGCGGCTTACGCTGGACTGAAACACTTGTGGCGTTTGCCTGATATTTCATTGAATTTGAAAGGTCGTGTGCACTGTGCCGCAGTGTGCTCTGTTTTGTTGTGCGGTTGGGTGATGTTCGTCGGTTGGAGGTTTTCGACCACCTAGTATTGCTAGGACTGGATGACGTGACCGGGTAATGTGAAAATGAGGAATCTAATACTGCGTGCCGGCTCAGAGTACGTTATTTCAGCATATGAAACTTGGTAAATTACGCTGGTTGGATCAAATGTTGCGTATGTCGAACGCTCGTCTACCATACCGTGGCCTATTTTGCGTTCCTGTTACGGAGTGGGACCCATTTAAAGGTCAGCAGGTGATGTCGTGGCAACGTGGAATGCGAAAGTGCCTAGGGAACTTAGGTGAAGCCGGTGTTTCTCATCTTCATGGTTGGGGTCCGAAAGATCCGTGAACTAGCTGGCTGGGGACACTGAAGGATACCACAGTTAACCATGAACTGGGCCGACCGTGCTGTCATTTGCTGTCGAATTAGAATAATTGAAAACTGCGTTTGTATAGTTAGATTGTGTGTTGGTTACAGCGGCATTCTGATCTCTTCCTTCCTGTGCAGGTCCACTTCCTGTTCTTCTTGGATCTTCACCCTTATTATGGTAACCTGTAACACTGATTGATGATGAGGGGCTATAGTTCCTAATGTGGTGTAACATTATCAAATAGCAGTAGAGTTGTTTTATAACGTATCATGCGTTTATCGTCTCCACTTTGGTATCTCCGTATGGTTTGAGAGTAGATGTCCCCAATCTCTCAAGTGGCTGGTGAAATTGAACCCTGCGCAGAAATGCCCCATACGTCTTACATTGCAGCGAGCTTCCGTGGAGGTATCTCCAGCTGGAACGAGGACGAGAGTGAGCTTCCGGTGCTGTCCACCGTGTTAAACAGTAATCAGTCTAAAATGATCAGTAAAGCCTTGCTTTCAAGTCGATCAGGTGTGGCGTGCGAAATCGACCGAAGAGTACTGCACACCCGAGGTTTTTTGTATTCAGAAGGATTTGACAACTTAACAATCTGGCCGACAATATAAATATTATATATATATATATATGTATAAATGCGACGTACCGTGCATTTAGCCATCGTCGCGATTAGGCTGCCTACAGAGAGCCACTTATCCTGTGCGCCAGCGCCCTGTCGTCTTGGAAAAGCAGAAACAGACAATCACGCCATGTCACAGATCGCTAACCTATGATAAATCGTCGAGAACCAACGGGGGTGGTGATTCCCTACTGACGATTTCGGACTTTTAAACGTTGCAGAATAGTCGCCACATAGTTGAAAAATAACGTGAAATAGTTAAAATCAACCCGTTGAAAAATCGTGCTCAGTTCTGGTCTCGCGGTATTACTAAGAACTGAGTTAAATATCGTTCAATGACTGAGAGGACGGTAGAAACCAACAATACAATCCGTAACATATCTAATAGAATTACTAACTAGTGCGACAGATCTCGTGAAAACGATGAAAAACTCACACCACGGTTGTGTACCCAGCACTCGAATTCCTGTCGACGGTTGGGTAGGCTCGAATTGTTTTACCACAGAGTCATCTTCTGTTCCTGGACCTGGCTTTTTCCCCTTCTGTCGCTTCTTGCTCATCTTGTTCTCCTTTGGTTCTTCCGGGAATTCAACTACACCACCAAAACGGGCAGAAAATTTTGTGCTTATTCCTGAAGTTTCATCAACACCATCAACGTGAGCTGCGGATTTCGCTGAGGCAAGATCAGCATGACTGCGTTTCAACCATTGGGCATATCTGTAAAGTTTGGCAAAGGGAAACTTTGTTCGCTGGAGTAGGATTTACTGAAACTATGCATTACTTATTACAGTTGAGGAATGCAAAAACTGTTTAAGACTGTACGAATCAACTGGAGTCCCGTCGAGCACTGTACTTTTTCAAAGTGGAAGACTGGTAGGGACGTGTCTAGACTCGTCCGTTTTGACTATCGCATGGAGGCAGTCTCATCCTGCTGCCTTGATGAAAGATCGTTGTGCAGAGGATGCGTGGGATCTGAAAGAGTTCTGTGAGCAAATTTCCCACGTGTTGATAAGTGCTGATTGCATAGATTGAAGGACAACTCAATAAGTGGTGCGAAAAACACGGCTGATAATCGGTGGCCCTCGGCGAAGAATTTTAAAGTACTTTTTAAGTAAACCTGGGGAAATAGCAAGAGAAAAAGTAATGACTGGTTGGGAAAACATTTGTATACAAACCGGGAGATTGTGCGTTGCTTCACTTCGTAGTGCCAAAGTTTCCTGATTGGAAATAACAATCGTTGGAGATTCTTTACACAGGTGGAAATGTGGGAAGTTCACTTCAGATTTTTATTAATAGCAACTTCTAGATATTTTACAGAATCAACCCTGGCAAGCATTTCTGAGTTGATAAACGACGTTTCGGATGGGTAGGCTGATTGAGAGAGAGAGAGAACAGACATTCAAAACATTTAGATGTGTTGAGATTTAAAGCAGCTCGTACAGAGAAATCGTAAATGGAAGGTAGGTTGTTGGAAAGATTTTGAAAGTTTTCGTTGCTCGAAACGGCTTTAGAAAGGGCAGCATCATCAGCATACTCAAACAACGGACCGGGGGAGTTAGATGACAAGTCGCTGACATAGGTAGAGAAGAAACACGATGAAAAAAACAGCACTCTGAAGCTCTCCTGAGTTATTATTCAACGGTTTTGTAGTTTTACCGCCCATCCGTGTGCACCGAGTTCCGCCAGTAAAGCAATCAGACAGTTAGGCTAATGGAAGACTTGGGACAATCGAATGTCTACAGCTTGTGCAAGAAAAGTGTCCGTGGGACCGAAATGGAAACCGATGAATAGTCTAGAAAAACAAAATGCACAGATTTCATTGATGCATTTAAGGACTCCTAAATGTGGTGAATAAGGGAGGTGGCGGCGTCCAAAGTGAACCAGTTGGATTTATAGGCAAGCTGAAAATGGTCGTCAGGGGGATATATAGAAGAACGCAGGCGCTTAACCACAGCGTGCTTCATCGGTTTAAGACCAGAAGATTTTAAGGCAGGGAAGCCAATGTTTTGCTAAAGCAGTAGAACTGCTGGATTTTGTGGTGGGAATAATAGTGACGAGTCTCTTCACTACAAAAACCTGTAACTACCACATCATCACCCTACCCAAATATGACAGGGATGTAGGTGGAAGAACAGATAAAAGCATGATTTATGCTGTCGACATTCGCAGAACATTTCATGTCTCTTTCTTCCCATACAACAGTCGAATGTCTTGTCATATGAATCGGTTGTTGTTACCACTCAAGAGTTGGCCGGCGAATGTAGTGTCGATGCGTTTAATTTCAGCTTTTATTAGGACGGAAACATACCGCACACTTGGGTTACCACGGGGATTTTAGAAGAGCTCCTTGTGGCTTCTTAGAGATTTCAATATTTCAGAGGAGATATGGCCATTTGAGAACAGTATTTCTAAGTGACAGCGAATATCAACGACTGAGTTGGCCGTCTCTGTGAAAAGTGTAACATTGTCATTGAGCAGAGGTTCAAAAGAAAAATAAGCAGATGCGAGTAAAAAAATATTTCTGAAGAACAGTACGATTGTTGTGTGAAATGTTACGGAGCGGAATTGGGATTCGATTTGTTTGTTTGAAGCAATGGAAGGCTGACTGAGAGAATATCCTGGGCCTTAACAGAAGCAGACAATGGTCACTCCTTGAAAGTGGAACACGCAGTTTTAGGGAAAATAAATCAGGGCAGTTGGAACTGACCCTATCTAAAATGGAACCGCCTCTAGTGGGAGAAACGCAGAGATCAGTCAAATGAAACAGTCAGTGGTAGGGTTGGTGCATGATTGAAATCACCTACAATAATATTCAGACTATCCTCAAGAAGAGGAACAATAAATACTAGAAAAGAGTGGAAAGAAAGTGTGATATTGTGCTGGAAGATAAAAAGAGCAATATGTAAGTTCGTTGTGATTGTACTGGAATGGCAAGGAACCCTGAGATGACAGTGTTAGGAGACAGTCAATTCTGTTTAGCAAGTTCGTATAAATAACTTCGAACGACCAAAAGGAGTTTATGTATGTTGCCACAGAGCCTCTAATCTTCTTATTCGAAATTCTGTCCTGTCGATGGAGTCTGAAGCCGTCTATCGACATGAGTGAATCAGCAATGTCCGAGTTCAGCCAAGATTCTTGTATGCACACGACAAGTGTGAACATGGATCGGTGATTGAATTGCGGAGGACGGATCCGACATTTTCGTAAACAGAGGACGGATGTCCGTACTCAACAATACCGGAATGGACATCTTGGCTGGGAGGGTGCATTTGACAGCTTCCTGCCAGCTAGCACGAATACCTCTTTTAGATTGGTTAGATCTTTGAGGTACAGCAATGCGTGGTCCCAGGCCATGCTGAGAAACAATAAGGTTTCTAAACAGCAATAAATTCGACCGATTGCAGCGGCGACCTAGTATCGTTAGGATTGGATGGAGTGACCGGGTGAGTAATGTGGAAATGAGGAATCTAATACTAAGTGCCAGTTCTCAGAATACGTTTTTTCAGCGTATAAAACGTAATGGACTACACTGGTTGGATCACGTGTTGCGTATGGCGAACACTCGTTTGCCATGCCGTAGCCTATTTTGCGTTCCTCCCACCGAGTGGGAGAAGCCATATGGAGGCCAGCAGATAATGTCGTGGCAACGTGGGAAGAAAACGTGCGCGGTAAACCTAAGTAAAGTGAGTTCCTCACGTCTTTGTGGTTCTGCTCTGGAAGACCCGTCTGTCTGGAGACACTGAGGGATACGACTGAACCGTGAACGGGGCCGATTGTGCTGTCATTTTCTGTCGAAACGGAATTATTGGAAACTGCGTTTGTACAGTTAGATTGTGTCCCGTGTGCTGGTTGCCGCAGCATTCTAATATTTTACCGTCTGTGTAGGTCCACTCCTTGTTCTCCTTGGATATTCACCCTGTTTATAAAAATGTAACCAATAGAGCTTGCATTGCTGTTCAACGTTGTGGACCTTCTGTCATTCGAATAGGACCTGTTCGGTTCTCCTCATTGTAAATATTGATCCAAGAATCCAGAGTTCTCAAGTGACCAAAGGGGAAGAACTGACTATTGCAGACGCATCAAAGGAATCCTCAGGAATAACGTAGCGTAATTACTCGTAGCCTAACATTATTCAATTTTCGTTTGCGACCCGTTACAGGATAACGCGCGCTACATTCACCTGTGAATTGTACCACGTATTGATGCAGGTCATCGGATGCGTGATTTGGGGACATGCTGTTTCCATGTGATGTACTAATCCACGCCAACGCAAACCGAGCAAAGAAAAATCACATGAAAGTTCAAGGAAGTGGATACAAACCATAGCTTACGTTCGTTTAAAGGTGTGCACTAATCGACGGGAAACGATAGTCGGAAAACCTTCAGAAGTGTTATCGATATCAAAGATAATATTTGTATTTTGGTTTATTTTCAAAAATAATGACCTATCACAAAGCTTGGGCCAGGATCACAAGAGTTTACGCTGATTTGTTCGAAATTATCACCAAAACTAAAAAAGCGAAATTTAAAAAGCAGCATTTTGTTATGTTGTTCCGATTTGCTTTTGGCAGGTTGCTTTACTTCAACATCCAATGGTGGAGCTCACGTATCGTCAAATTCGGACAGATAGTATCGAAAGACAAAAACGGATCGGTCGATATCGACACGCGCGTCCACAAAAACCGTTAGGACTATATTTGTCCACCTGTTATGGACTATTTAAAGAGATGGAACAAAAACACGGAGCTACGAACCACTAATCAACCAAGTGGACACAACTGGGTTTCACATTCGAGTCATCAACAAATGCGACGTGACGAAGCAGGATGCGCTAGTAACCATGAGGAGTCATTGCCGTTCCTAGACAAATATCATTTGTATTTGTGTGCCCAGTGACACGAACGGGAATAGTTCGGACAAAAGTGCTACATCTTACCTGTCAGTCTTGTACGAGGCCGGGATCCAGATACCACTTTCGGTTTTTATGCGCTTCAAGTTCGCTTTGCCCTCGGCTGCTTCGGAATCCACATAACGCTTTCGTCTTCGATCCCAAACGAGTTTGCGCTTTTTGTATCCCACTGGGTGTGCACTGCAGAAGAAGCATGAATCGATGGATCGATATGATAAAAGATGATATTGAAAATGAAGGATATCACTGTAACTAATATAGATTATGACAGGTTACTGCTATCGTGGATGTGGTGCACAGAACTCCGATGATTAACGTTACTGAGAGACGTACACGTGAATATTTTCTCCTATAAAACAGATCAATTTATTTTGCACAACCGTTAGCTTCAAACTGGAGTATTCCCGCTTTGTTTGCTGTTTCGTAGCATCGTCTACCGTAGCAAAAATTACGAAGTAATTAGTGGGAAATCTTGCAGATTAACACACGTATGTCACTGGTCTAGTGTCTTCCACCATCACGTTGGAGCATCTAGCAGACCCTAACTCGACCCATTTGAATCAGTTTAGTTTCCTCATTGCGCGTTTCTCGTAGGGCCATACGCTACAATCTCGAAGATCCAGTGAATTGGAAAAAGGGCACCGGGAACCGCAACTCCGAAATTTAGAAACATCCACACATCTATTCAGGTGTGGTAACGAGCAGGTGACAGCGGGTTTCCGTATGCCGAATCTCGGGAGATGGGACACGTTTGGTCCACTTGACGATAGCCGGTCACGATTTCCCTGACTCTTCCGATTACCACGTGCCTGAAACACTAGTGAACATTGATGGACCCGATCTGTGAGTGTGTGCGAGTCATATCAGAATCAACTCGACCGACTTTTCGAATTCGGTGAATTTCCTAAGACTGGACTCAGTGCCACAGGTTTAGTGTGAGCATTGTTGAGAAAATTTCCAAATGCACCTAACATAATGCGAAAACTCCGGTGTTTGAACACAGTTTTTCGTTATGTCTTATCTGCAACAGCCACGTTTCAGAATCGAACGAAAGGCATGCTAGATCTTTGACGGATAACTCGTACCTCAAATCGGTCTAAGCTAATCAGGCAGCATTTATACGGGACGTTTTGAGTGGATCCAGCAGCGGCACTTCGGTGACTGTTCCCACGTATTAAAGAATCATAATTTGGAATAACGAACCTCAGCATCGCCGGTCGTAACTGGTGGCAGGCGAACTATTATCCGTCATTTGACCTGATTTTCTGTAGTTTATTAAAGTCTGAGGAACAAGGATGCTAGCTTCGATAAAACAGTGTGATAAATCGTGGTGTCTTCAAGATTTCTTTTGTTCACGGTGCCCGCAAATACACAGAACTAGACAACACCAGGTGGACCCTAACAAAGTACTAAAAAACAATATCGATTGGGAAGAAAAGTTGTTGTTTGGAAAACGAAGTGCAAATCTGCCTGAGTTGTTGCATACTCAAACAAAATGTAGGAAACGCACACTTGTGTATGTTCATCACCGATCAGGTCCAGTGACGCTGAGGCAGCATCTACGGCGAATTGATTTCCCGTGTTCCCGATGGATAGGCCTTTTTCTTGAGCTTCATTTCCTCGAAAGTATGGGATGAACAGATCCGTGTCTTGCAAATTCTCCCCCTCATCCGTATCGTCGACACGTGTGGATGACAGTGGTTTGGACAAATTCACGGTTCTTTTTATTATTTCTGGCTAGTATGGAAACAGTGATCAATTGGTAGATGGTAAAATGATAACCTGATGATGGTCGAATAGAACAAGTGGTGATATTCGGAAATGGGTAGGCAAAAATCAAATCAGCTAACTAATGGGTGGAAGGCGGTGCCCCGGCCTTGATGTTGGTTAATCCTTTAACTGTGCGACTCATCGTCTATGTTAATTGGTTGATTGGCCTGAATGTTGCTACAAGCACAAAAGCACGAACCACTGGACTTAAGAAACAGTAGAATATTACTCCAACCAATCCAGCTTTTGGTATTTCAAGCACGTATTGACCCTATTGCCCGCTTGCTTAGTTCAACTGCATGTATCCGCGCCATACGTTGTTTTGCATTAGCGAAATCATGTACTAGTCCAACTGGTTATCCATTTGTTAGATTTTATGCTGTCTTCCTAGGTGCGAACCTCTGTTCATACTGAATTGATTACTTACTATCAGAAAGGAATTATTAGAATGACAATAACGGGGAAAAGAGTAATCCGGTTAAAATCGAGGTCTACCTGATCGTCCTGAATGATAAAATACTCCCGTTTGCTACTACGGAACTGAGAAAAAATCGATTCGATATTTGCTTTATCATCATAGTTCCCATTTTCCGTGTTTATTAAAAACTTTTCTCCGGGGTATGAGGCCTTCGGATAGACACTTCCCGATTACCAGTGCTACGAAGTCACGTTTTTCGTTGAGCTTCCGAAGTAACTGATAGATGGTGACAACCATACTCTGCAGACAGCGAGATTCTCATGTCTGGTTGGGTAAATTCTGGTGTGCCTTCCAACGCCAGAATTGAAGTGGTGCTGCCCAAATGATACGCAGATAACAGTAACAACTGGAGGGCTGAGGAAGATAAGCAAACATCAGTGCCCTAACATCTTGACCATTATACGTCAACGACAGAGAACAACACAAGAAGTTTGGATTTTCATTTGAACCTAGGGTGAGTGAACATTGCGATTTGAGAAGGGAAGGTAAACGTTACACTATGTCAGTTGGATTTCCGTCACTTTGATAACAGCAAACAGACAATTTTTGACTTCTTACTCGAATCACATTTGAATCGTTATGAGCAAGAATGGGCGATAAGTTCATTTAAGAATCACACAGGGATTCGTCGGAGGATTTCTGTCGGTCAGGCAAGGCTAATGTTTAGAAAGGGGACACAAGGTCCGAAAGTATTGGTTTTTCTTTTCAGTACTATGTTTCGCATACGGATGGATGAACAAAATTTCCCCGGAAGTGTGCTTCCAGTGACCAATTAATCTTCATCGCTAACTGTTTCTGGGGCCCAGTTTATCAACCGCATGGGTTGCAATAAGTACCAATTCACGATTTTTGTCCGCATTTTCAATTGTATTAAACGATTATGCCAGTTCATTTTTCAAATTCACAGACAGAGATAATTAGACGCTAAGAAAACTGCGATTATTTTTTCTTGTCCATTAATGTGTTTTTTATGTTTCATTATGTTACGATTCGGTTACTTTGCCAGACTTAACTGAGAATGGTTTACCGAGGACTGCCTTTTATCAGCCATGTGTTATCTACTTCAGTTGACCCATTCACCAAAGTGTGATTTACACTTGAGGGGTTGTGAAAAATTTCTCATCGAAACTAGCAGATCTCATTCACCTGTTATGTAAGAATCCATCTTGTTATCCGCATTCGTCTATTTCGTTCAAGGTTGAAACTGATTACCTATCCCCATACGTACCTCCATGCATACGTGCATGCACAAGTGATCCAACAGACGCCTAATGTACGCTATTCGATCCGGCGAGTAGAATTGCAGATAACAAAAATGCTTCGACGGTATTTAAACGGACTTTCAAAAAGCCACTATCATAAAATTCTTAACTGGAATCATCATCCATGCAAGTTTCTCGTGATTTAAATGAGATTTAAACAAATTTATATACTGGGCGATTAGTGATAAGCAAATATATATATATATGTGCGTGTATATCTAGAAGTAGTAAGTAGTATCTGGATGAGTGAACAAAATTTGCCCGGGAGCACACGACCGGTTTCGCAGTTATTGTCGCTCGTCAGGTATGCGTACACGGTGTTCTCTTGACCAAACATCCACATACTTGTACACTCCGAATTGGTATGTCTCACCAGAATCGAATTTGTGGCGTCAAGAACGTGCATGGCTATATATATATATATATATATATATATATATATATATATATATATATATATATATATATATATATATAGCCATTGTAATCCTGATCGTTCTTTACAATCCAGGACCGAATAAACAACGAGTGGACATTCGGAGATCTTTTGGACAGTTAATGGTAACAGTAACCCGATTACCAATTACCTTATTTTGTTCGCGGACTTTCGATTGAACCTGTCTGATGGCATGTCGGGCGATCAGTGACTGATGAAGTTTTCTCTTTTTGGTCATAGTGTCAAACGCTTCGGGATTGGCATTGCGTCCCAGGGCTTCGAATATTGTCTAAAACACGAGACGACACGTGAGACGAAAGCACAAAACAAGTGTAACAAAGATATTCAGTCGCTACCAAGCGTCCGATAACAAGTCTAAAATGGGATCTCTCATGATAAAAAGGGGCGTGAATTTTGGGCGGTGAACTCGACAGAATTAAAGTGACCGATTACAAATGTGCGTAGATTTGTGAATATAATGCAATGCAAGCATGCATATATTCAGCAAATATGAGTGTTTTAAATATCCACAATACGATTTCCATGAGGCATTATTTTGATTATGAGCGTTCCGAAGCAGGATACCATTCGGTGGCCGTGAGGGAGCGTAGAGTTCAGTGATTTCAACAATACGTGATAGGACAGAACAGAACGAGTTCCGGAATTGCACGACAAACTTAATTCAAACAAAAACAGTTCTTAGTGTTTTAGGCTGTATGTATCCAGGCTGTAAGCATGCGTTATAACCAAGGTAAAGGCTGGAGACAAAATCTTGCGAATCGTCCCTCGGATCACACCTTTAACACACAGAACTGAAATCATTCAACCAACCGTACAATCGGAAAGTATCAGACTCGAGTTTTGCTCGCTCCACAGCCAATCAGTGGTGCACATTCTTTTGTTGGACCCACGGTTTTGAACCCGGGTCTCCCAACCAGAAGGATTGTGACTTACTGAACCCGCGGCTCCTATTCAGATGTTATCCAGCGGGACAACGAGTAGTGCCGACAGCTTCGAACGGAGATACGGTGACTGTTCCATGAACTCCAGCCAAGTTCCCCTTATCAAATAAGGTTTTTTTCACAGAACGGGCAAATGTCCACAATGGCCTGCCTCGCATTAGGCATTCCTGTAGACCCCAAAATCACTTGTGAGTAGTGTACGGGATTGATGTTACGGTGTAACGGTGGCTATGCATCACCGATCAGCTCTAATAAGAACGGGATTCAGATCTAGTGCCTGTCGAGTGTACGGCTCGCTAAAAGACCTAAGGTTTGTGCATGAAAGGTGTACTCTGAAGGGTAGTTAGTCCAGCACAGAAACGGAAGAATAATGCAGCTAATCAACAGAACACTTTTCCCAACCGCGTCAATAAATAGGCAATTGCGTTTACCCAGAGTAACTGGCATGGGGTACTCAATCGTTTTACAAACAAATGAGTGACTTGTGAAGCCAAATTATGGTCACTTCAATTGTCATTACCATGCATTTCAAAATCACTGTTTATCACATAATTAAAGCATTTCTGCTGCAGAAGGGATATACCTTATAGACTCCAAGGCCCACAACCCTAAGATGGCTAGTAGCTTTGATCTAGAAACTGCATAGACATAAGTGTAGTGTCAATCCGAACTGCTGTTTACCACGAAAGTTCCCGGCGTAGCTGGGATTTCAATCTCTGACACAAACCAACAATCTGCTACTCAGGAGGACGTCTAATCGACTTGTGACATCGAGAGTACGTGAGAAATAGCGGCAACCAGATTAAGTTTGGATTTCATCTTCGTGTTTCGACTAATTGATAAGACAGATTTACATTATTGTTTACTGTTGTTGCCAGGGTTGCTTCCTCGTCACATGTCTGGCATACCCGGCGCAGTAAACGGTGATCCGGTCGCCACTAACTAACAGAAGCGCTCGTGACTTAAGATTTTGTACATCGGCCTTTAGAATGAAGACCGAAATCCCGCTGAAGTCACATGTCAACTGTATGCCAACTATACAGGCGGAAAATTCGCATTAGAAAACCAAACTTTAGATGGAACAAACCCGAATAGTTGAAAGATAATAGCCCAGTTGGTCAAAGTATCTGCATGATAAATGTCATTTCTCTCAAAAGCACACTAGAAGCAAGTATAGTTCAATGGAAAGCCTTTTTCTATCCACTGCACCAACCGAGTGGCTGAAGTACACAATACTGAAGCTCGACGTCGCAGAGCATCACTCATTTCAACGGGACAGGTGTGCTAACGAGCCGGATGGCAACCAATTCCCGTTAGCCATCCAAGTGACCAGCGGAGCTGAGATTCGAACCAAAGACTTGTGAGACGCAGTCGCAATCCATTCGATTACAGTGGAGTGCAATCCGACGTTCAGTTCTCCAGCCCATGCACACGCAAGCATCGAAGGGATGGCACACCTGGCTAAGGTCTGCGTGCTAAACTATCTATCTTCAGTCAACTAGATTCGGTTAAGACAAACAATTCCATTGCGATAATAAAGAGAGAAGCAAACTCCCTTACAAGAATTAGTTGAGGCTTGCTAACTCGGTGACACTCATGGGGATCACGATTGTTTTGCTGGACGACTGTGTGTCGATTTTCGCAAGCATTTTCATTGTCCGAGAGCTAATTCTGGACTCATCCGTGTGAAAACATGGATGTACGTTTTCAGAATCAACCGAAAGATCGATCTGCTGTGTTTGGGACGTTGGAAAGATATTAAAGAATTCCGATGATACCCCTCATTTATATGACCCCCAGACGAAAGATGGAACTGGAATATCGTTGTCTTCTGTTTATGTTGTTATCTTTTCTATTCTAGTGGTCAGGATATGTGGGCATTCGTTGTCCGAGTAAATCCAAACAAGCGTCGTATAAGCAGGAATCGTGCGGTCTTGAAATCGAAGAACGACAGGCTTCGGTAAAATTCATAAAAGAATAAAATCGTATCCAAATAAATCACGAAATATTCGCGAACAACTCACCGGTAACTGGAGGCCACGAATCACTTCCAAAACTTTTGAACCGGTCTCATCATCTTTCTCGGCTGAATGAAGGCAACATGAAAATAAGAGCCTGTGCATCAAAATCACAGCAATCGAAGCATCCCGTAAACGGAAAAAACAACGGAACTACCATTAAATCACGAAACATAAAAATCAAGTGGATCAGCCCCAACGATATTCGTCTGAAGACAAGGCTACGCCATTGTCGCCCGAGTTTTTGAAATTCTATGCCCAGTGTAAGAAATTTTGCCACCGATGTGTTTAAGTTAAACTATGTCGTGGGGCATCTTCCATTTCTTTGGTCTCCATCAACCACCCAACTCGCACCAGTGGCTCTAGGAAGCAGAGGTGTGCATCAGCGGCAACAGCCCGCAAACCGCTCGACAGGCGAACTAAACCAGGTTGAGGGTAACCAAGACCTTGGTGAGACGGCGTCCAGCATGCGAAGACGAATGCTTCCGAACAGGTGGATGAGCTCTGTTGGATCTAACGGCTACCAAATTGATTCGTCCAACCAACAATTTTGTATGAACCCCTCGCCGCAAAGATATACGCTCAGCGAAGAGCGACCAAAAGCGATATTGGCCTGAAAATGCAGGCTGCACGGAAACCGCAGCTGCCGTTTGAGATTTCGGGAAGCTTTTCGGACTCATGCGCTCCTCTTTGGGAAAGGCGCGATCTCCGCTCTCCACTCTTCGTGATGACAATGGCCACCTCATATCAGGATGCGAACAAAAGCTCCGAAAATGGGCCGAACATTTCAGCCAGCTGCTTAATCGTCCTCCCATCGAGTCTATCTGTGTAACATGACCAGACGACGTGGAGCAGTATGAAATCGATCTTGAGTCTCCCGACGAATTTAAAATCACCTCAGCCGTTCGGACAATAAAAAACTAAAAGTCACCCGGTGAAGATGGCATCCCACCCGAGATTTTCAAATATTGTTCGCCAGTTCTGTTGAGTCCACAACTAAACTTTTCCCAAGGACAGGAAAACCTCTATTCTACTCCATATACCAGAGAAGGGCGACAAGACTATATGTGCGAATTACAGAAGTATCAGCCTCATTGATATAATAGCTAAGATCTTTACAACCATTCTTCTAAACCTTTTTGTCGAGGTTCGGGACGCACGTACATGCTTTGGTCAAAGAAGAGGTTGTTTTGACCAGATCTTCACACTACGTCGAATCCTAGAAGAGCGGCACAAGTCCTACTAAACACAGCGTGTTTCATCGACTTCCGTGCAGCATTCGATTCCGTTAACAGCCTTGCTGAGAAAGAATGAACAGGCAATTCGATACGCGTTGGGCAGCTTACAGATTGGGGTATCCAAATAAGGTATATGCTCTTTGCCTTCAAACTGAAAGATACTTCTTCAAGACTGGCAAGAGCCTGCTCCTGCACTCACTCTCTGTGATAATCAGTCAGAGGCAGTCAATTGGTTCAAGCATTACGGGAGCTTGAGTAAGACTGAAGAAGATTATATCACGAATTGTGAAAGTCACAGCAGCTTTCGCCCCATGTTATCAGGCACCAAACACGGACGGAATGGAAATATTAGACGATATTTTTCTGACTACCATTCTATGAGGGAGGTACTGGCTGTCAAACCAGACGAAATTCTATGCTTGAATGGCCGTGTGTTGTAATTTCTCCATCACTTCGGCGACTGGTTTTATCCGATTTGCATTCCGATTATCGTACCGGGCCATTCACCAAACAAAGTCACTAGGATATCTTACTCACTGTCTGCCCGGAATTAATAGTAGTATCATGCGATTCTTCAAAAGTTGCGATAAGCTTGTATCCAAAATACACTCACAGACTTCAAAATGGACTCGGTGGCCTGAGTCATGAAAAAACTGGGAAATAATTCAAGGCAATTTCTGTGGCCCTTTTTTCAACTGAGCACTGGGTTTTGATTGTCGTTTATTCCTATTCCTAGTCTTACTGGTCCGAAGTGTATTTCACAATGTCTGCTGACGCCGAATCTGCTATCGTTGCATTGCAAAAAGCTCTCATTCTTGAGAGTGCTTCAGAAATCGGTTACCGATAATGAAACCCACTTCATTGCTGAGATCGGACAAACCGTTTATAAGCGGCAGGAAGCACCTTCGCATCATGCACGCAAACAGCATACACAATATGAATGAAATAAAAAGATCGGTTTGGTGCACTCCAAGGATTAAGTACAGCCAAGATCAAACTGTTTTTTTTTGGGTCTCAGATGAAGAAGCAAGATCGATCACCAAGTAAGAAAGCGTATGCATGTGGGCCCGTTGGATCGGCCCTCATCAATAACAGAAATACGTATCGTTTATGAGAACCGGAAACATTGAAGTTTGAAGTGACACAATGCTTCAACGAGTCCGATGAGGTAAGGCATCAAAGATAAGGGAATTTTCCATTTACAAAGTTATCGGTCATCATCGTCATCATCATCGTTCAGCGTTAAACAGCAAGGCAAGTCTCACTGACCGCTGCCGTTCCCCAGAGTTACACGTTTATATAAAA
>LUCM01007175.1:3523-23732 GCA_008360955.1 Fasciolopsis buskii | reverse complement strand
ATGGAGGACGGGGACACCCTTTGATCCGAACGGCGCTGTTTGTTTCGAATGAACGTGACAGTTACCGTATATACCCTAACGCGGGACTATAGGTATGCGAGTACAATCGCTCGCGACAGTTACACAAACTCGTTGGGTATTACCCTACGGAGAGAGCACTGGTAGTGGCCGGCCGTGCGACTCAGACAGTCAAGACCTTTCAATTCGAGGGAAGACTACTCGTCGGCGCGGAGGCGGACGCGGTGAGTGTGGCGAGATGGTGGATATTAGTGAAGAGTTGAATGCGTGTGAGAGCCCTCAGACCTGCAGAAGTGATCCGGACATGGTGTATATAGATACGAGAAGAAGATGATGATTCTCTCGCAATCGTGTCAAACGGGCTGCCTCCTCGATAGAGGAGCCTTACACTCGACGTATATGTGTTGGTACCTTCAGACGATTAATTGAATACAGTACACGCGGCATGATATTGCCCACTTTTACTCCGTGTACCCTTCTTGAAGATGAGTTAAATCGCGACTCATCCCACGATAGCGGATACGCTTCCTACGTTCCAAATATCGCGACAGCAGGACGGTAATGATTATCAGCAGCATTTCTCACCAATTGGGGAAAAAAAATGGTGGTAAGGGTCGTTACGGGACCTGGAACTCTTTACGCCTTTCAGAGCTTGAATAATTCGGACTCCATCTCTCAACTTGCCGTATGGGGTCAGTGACACCTCTCCAAGGAATTACACAGTCAGGGCGTCGGACTAGATACGTAGGTACGGCCAGCTAAACTGATCCTTGAAATTGTTCTGCCCAACGGTCGTCTTCCTTGTTCTTACCATGGATGAGCTCTCCATTCTTATCGCACACGGACTTCCACTAACCGCAAAGTTTCGCCGTCCCACCGCTGTCGGCGTATAGCTTAACAGTCTTTGACTGTCACCTAAAGCGAGACGATTCCCTCTATTTCTTCGGGCTACTTAACCACCGCTTTCGCGGGTCGATTCCTTCAGGCCTTATGATGGTGACTTGACCCGTCTCATAGATCTAACCCTCGCGAGCCCGTGTGAGTTCTTCCTCTGCGAGATTACGCAGTTTGCGTCTTTTGCTCAATTAGAGTTAGCGACGCTTGTTCTTTTTGATGAACTAACTAGTTTCTGGAGACGACGAGGCGAAATTCGCTTGCAAATACATAGGCCTGTTTTGATTTTGATTCCCACTGGCTCGTTTACACGTTGCTGATCGTCTTAGTTTCTTGTTCATCGAATGATTTCTTTTCATAACCGTTGAGAACAGCCGAATCACACACGTTCGACAGTCAATTCAAGATTTGTGGCTGCGGCGATGCGCCAGTCAGCTGGCAGCAAGAAATTCGCCATTAACTACGCTTGGTCCGATTTCGACGTACGTGATTCAGTAAGATTACAGTTCTGGACAGAACCGCGCCAACGGTAGCTAACTTGCGATATGGTTCAATTCGACTCATTGAACCTGTCGAGAATCGAGTTAGAACGCACGTCGCTTGTGCGACGCGAGCCCTCACTAGTGTCGGAAATCTACTAGATAGGGAACAAATGATTATCTGCACAGACTGGAGAGCTGCTTTGCTCTTCTCTGCTCTGTTTTCGCTGTGGCAGGCAAGGCGCATCGCCCACCTGTCAGGAACTCTGATGCACTCAGTTTTCCAACTTGTGCATTAAGTTATCAACCTGCTACACTACCATGTAGGCGTTTTGCTCTTTCGAACATGATTGACGGGTCATCGTAAAACTGTCATTTGCTCCATGTCAGTGTTGCAGGTTATTGGAGCATTATGCGAGGATAAAAATAAACTGCACTTAACACACTATCCTTCGGACACCCACTGAATCACTGCAATCTCACGGCACACAAGCGACTGTTGGACTGGGATCAGTTAGAAGGGCTGCTTCAGCTTCTCATCAAGGGACTATCCCTACACAACGATGGCCACAGCTATGAGCTGATTCGTCTCCTGAAGTGCGAAGAAAATATCTTGCGGAAGTTTGGTGCAGTCAGTTAAATTACTCTACTCGAATCATTGCAATGTCGTGTTCACTCACAACAGCAACATATCAATCGAAAGTGAGTCTCCACTGCGAAGCAAACACGCCTGTTGGCACGCTCCAGCATTTAAAGTTGCGACATTGAGGATCCAAATGCAGAAGGTGAGCGAGGCTTAGAGAAGATGCTGAAGCTAACAGGACTAAAACACCCCAAACCTCTGCATTATTGACATAAACATGCTTGCGAGTATCGGGAGTGTATCAATGAGATACTTGGGTAAGCAGAGCGGAGAACAGATTGGGTCGAGGACAGAAGAGACAGGTTGAATATAAAGCGAGGAACTCTGAGCAGTAGCATACTTCATCACTACCACACCCCACCTGCGCTCGATGCACATTGGGACAGCGACCGCAGGTACCTGATTATCCCTGCGCGACGACCGGATGCAGTATGGAATATTGTAGGCGTTGTCAAGCTCATGGGGAATAATGGAACGAAGGTACTGCTAGGCGAGCCCAGCGCTAAGCAAAAGAACGAATTACGGGTATCTCAACCAAAAGCCTTAGGTCTACTGACAAGAACCTCACCGCAAAAGGCACGCGGGGTACAGCGAGTGGGCGCCCATCACTTCGATCAATTTTCTCTACCACTACGTTTTTTAGACTGACAGCTCATGCAGACCAGATAATAACCCCAAACTATGGAGGACCAGGCGAAGAGCTACTTCTGTCAGGTTTCTACATGACCTTCCACGGCATGATTGGATCTCCGGCTTGAGATAAGCCATCCTGTATAGCTCGTTGGATCATGGAGGCACGCAAGCCGTCACACCACGTCAAGGTGTAGTCTCGTTGTGACGGAAGTTATCGGTGATGGTGGGATATGGATCTACCTGACTTTGAGGTCCCAAACATTCAATCCACTCAAAAGCCATTGACCAGAAGTTGTGAGAAACAATCCTTTCTCGCATAAGTACATCACAAATATCAACAGTGAATAAAAGTACAGCTGAACCGACATTTGTCTCATAAGGCCCATTACACCACTAGGTAATAATTGCCAACCGAGACTTGGGTCAATAAGGAGCCACATAAAGAAAATGTTCAATAGACGACCTGTGTTTAACAGTGTAAAAAGATTCTTGTTCTACATCACTGGTAACTGGATGACTCAATCAAACCACTTGCCTTCGAGATGGCTATTTGAACTCACCAAACGGAACACTTATTTCGCGCTGACGTACATGCTTGACGCATAAGTCAAATGGAAGGAGCATGCCTCATACTATACTAAGACCACTTTTTTGATATTTTGTGGCGTTGCAAATGCACGTCTTCCCTGTTTTCCTTTTCTCTTAGCGAAAGAAGTGGTTGGGTTGGTGCGTCCCCTACGATCGACAAATGTGAGAATAGTGTGAGCTACTATAGCATGCAGTTGTGAACGTATTTCAGTACATATCGACATGCCTGTGCTAAAATAATCTAACGGCTGAACGATACAGAAAGAAGGCCGACAACGCCAACTGCTCTTCAACCGATTTAGATAACAAACAGTTATCGACTGCAGTGAACGTGCATAGAAATTAAATTCTGTGCAGAAAAG
Organism: Fasciolopsis buskii; assembly: GCA_008360955.1. NCBI lineage: Eukaryota > Metazoa > Platyhelminthes > Trematoda > Plagiorchiida > Fasciolidae > Fasciolopsis > Fasciolopsis buskii. Next base: position 20,115 of record LUCM01007175.1, on the reverse strand, counting down.
CACTGATATCATGTCTATGACAATCGCAATGTTCACAGTTTTTGTGCACAAAGAACTGGGGCACGTAATCGGATTAGCATAAGTTAACCGAAGCTTAACATCTTCCGGTTATTATTGTGTGATAAAGACTTAAGGGATGAAATGGGACCGACTGTGCTTGGTTGTCATCCAATGGTTCCACAAACCATGACCGCGGATCACGATGGGGATAACTTTAGCTGCTGTTTAGTCTGATAAAGGGCATTCGTTATCTCAAATTCCACAAATCAAGACCCCTCGCTTCACTTAACGCGTCAGTTCTGCTGTTGGTCTTAAAGACACAAAGTCATGAAACTTGGAATGGCACAGAATCACGCATACGATCCCAAGATGTCAGGTGTAACAACTAGCCCGATGACCGCGAACTAACACTTGTCATCAAAGTAAATGAAAAGCACTTGGTCCGAATGACCAATACAGGTCACTCCGATCATTGATAGACACATGGTATCCCGGAAAGAGTTATTTTTAGTACACTTCGTCATCAGGATCTGGGCACAAATGTTTATTGGAATTGAGTTCAACATTGGTTGAAGTGTGAAATAGGCAGAAAAACAAATTAGACCTTAGAAACTCATCTGAGGACCTGGGCGACTACAGCTGGAAAATCGATGGGGAACGCAATCCACTGTTTCCCCATGTTCTCCGCGTATTATGGTGGAAGGGATAGACATCCGCCTGAACAACAGGTTCAACCTATGGAAATTTCATATGGTTCCACTGTCTTTCGGTTCTAGAATTATGGCTAACACCCCTCCATGGGCAGTCAGAATATGTGTAGGGGGTAGAAGAATTATCGATCCATCAAAGTGTTGGACATGAGAGATTATCATCGAACCTTCGGCACTCAAGTACTAGACGAGTGAGATCCCAAAGGGGATTCAAACCAACACCAGAAAGTGACTGATATTATTTAGTATGCGTTAATTTTCTAAAAAACAAGTTATATTTCAATGTAGGATATTTGGTAGCTATGAAGATTTGCACACAATCGTTTCATTAAATAAACTGAGAGAGAACTCACGAAAAACTGGATGAACCTGTAATGACGGGAGAGAGCTGCGCAGTTCTTTTGCTCGACGAACAGATTCGGACGAGGCCTTCGGGCGCGTTTTCACATAGCGCTTCATTGAATTATTGCACACTTTGAGCATTGACTCCTAGGAAAGTAAAAAGCGCTTTAACCGAACGAAGTCGGTATCCTATTAAAAATGTACCATTCTTGAAGTGCATGTATATACTTCATGAACTTGTCTCCAGATCTTGTGACCTGAGAAGTATGGCGAAAAAATAAAACAATGCGAAAGAAAAAAGGATGCCCGTGAAGGTTTCACCGTACATATCATTCCTTCCAGACTCATCTTTTTTGTCGTCGACTGCCTGTCACAATCCATGATTCTTCTGTGAGCTCTGTACTTGCCAGCTGCCCAAACTGAATTAAGCTGACAACTTGAGCGATTCCATCACCAGCCTTTGATCAAAAGATCTGATCCGCAATGTACCACAGTGAAACGTGGCATTCGTAAACTTTCAGGAGCCCGTGGCCGGCATCCCAGTTCACACAACTTCTGACCATTTAGCAGTAAGGACACAAAGCTCTCCGAGTTTCTCATGACAGCTGATGAAAGGAAAATTCGGTTCGTACGCCTCTGGTCACGCAAAACGTTTGGGAGACAGCCAAGCAACTATGGTCTTGTTGCAGTGCGGGTCACATTCATCCCGTCACAGTGCCACCAAAGGTGTTATTTTATATAGTCAAAGTTTGTCAGGCGAAAACCCATCGTATTCTCGAGACACTGCTATTGGTTGTCTACAGCCGCCTGGTCGACTTGACCCCATATGATCACCGAATGGGCGATCGTTCCACCAAGGTGTTTGACTCCCGAGTTGACGGCTCTAGTAGCCACTCATATGACGATCATAACAATTCCAACGAAGAAGAAAACAAAAAACGGTGCATGGTGGTAGACACCAAATAGCATACAGACCAACACTTCGTGCTGCCACCACTGACAGCAATAATAGCTTCAACCATCGGTAGCATGATACCTATCAGTCGGTCGAAGGAAACTGCTGATAATTCGTTCAAAGTTTTTTGTCGAATCATTTGGAAAGTTTCCCATCAAAATGATAACGCTAATCAATGCCACGTGTTTCCAAACTCGGGAATTTATACGGTCTTAGAAGGGATCCTATCTAACCAGCGTTCTTGCAACGATTCTCACTAGATGGAACGTGTCGTTTTAAATTATTTATTTATTACGATAACCTAAACTCCTTACTGGGTTCCATCTAAGCGTTGATTCCTGCTGAATTCATTTTCTCAAAATTCTTCGGCCGACCTTCCATATTTTGGCAACGAAGCGCATTGACATTCCAAATTTCTTCGTTCTATTACACTGCCAGATTTTCTTATTTTCTCTGAATTGATCATATCCCAAAGACGTCGATGTTCTCATTGTTACAGGCAAAGGTGACCCTGAACCCGAGGGTAAAAGGAAAAAGCAGCAAACTGAATGCTCGCGATCTCACACTGCACAGACGGACCCTAACATCAACGCGGAATCGCGTGGCAGCTAAGTTTTTGGCCCTGGGACAAAACTGACCTACTCAATCGAAATGATTCATCTGCGAGCCTACAGCACATGAAAAGAAATCCCATAGCAGCGACCGAGAATACAAAATATAGCAAGATTAACGCGAATGTGGAGGGTTTATTTCAGAAAGCATTTTTGGCATCGCGAACATGTTATTACACTTCGTGAAGTACAATACGAAAACTTCGAAGTCTTGACAATTAAACAAGGGAGGGCGTAACTCATTCCTCCCAACTGATTCGTGAAATTCATCTACTGGATGTAATTTGATATTAAACGGGAATCTAATATTCTGAAGTTCTTCAGTGCAATTCATTCCTACTTTTGACCTTAACGTGTGAAGACTTAACTAGGAGAGCAAACCACTCTGCAGGTTGACACAAAGTGGTTATCGATTACTTTACCTTCTTTATTCTAAACCCACTTGAACCGACCGAAGTTGATTCGGCGTATTGGTCTACCTAACGGGCTTAGAAAGCGTCCTTCGCTTGATGTATAAGCGTACGTCCGACTCCCACTCGGGACTCAGGACAAAGCTACATGCTACCGAGTGCGACCCTGGGCTGCGGATAGAAGAGTGGCCACTATTTCGATGATTAGCCTTTTTGTGCACGTTTTGTACGTTCCGGGGAAGTCTGGAAGAGGTGACGCAGCGGTCAAGCTATGGCTTAACGTAGAAGGTTGAAATTGATTTCGGTTTTGGTATCGGTTGGTGCTGCCCGCCTTCGTGGTTTGGGCCAGCTCTCAGAGCAGAACAACCACGGCGCTGGGAATCGATTTATCAGATGCTGACACGTTCCTTCAAATGCATGCCCAAGAACAAGTGACTGGCCAACCAAAGACCAATCCAAACACAGCATATATTGAAATCGACCATTCGCCATTTGACTGATGTAAAACAAGGTAACGAGAAACCGGAAAAAACAAAATACTGTTTATTAAGAGATTAGTCAATTGTCTGTGTAATACAGGAGATGTAATTAAGGGACTTCGAGAAAACAAATTTTGTTTATTTTTTGGTGTCTTCACTATACGCATTTCGCGGTTTTCGTTTTGTTGGTATTTTTTACAGAGCACGATTTCTGCTGACAGACCGTGCAACATTTGCGGTACTGACTTTGATTCTGAGCCCATGTCTTTCAGCATCTTCAATCCACAGCAATCCTCATCACTTTGACCCAAACCTCGAAAGCGAGAAGCACCAACCGATACCACAACCGAAGTTAATTTCAGCCTTCTACGTTAAGCCATAGCTTGGCCGCTGCGTCACCTCTTCGAGACTTATTGATACGATGGGTTTATCCCGTTAGACTTGGAAGCGTGACTACAGATAGCAATGAAGACACGCCAAGTACTTGCAGTTGGACGATTCAGCCGCAGCCATCAAAAGGTGCTTGAGGCGTCGCTAAACGATAAGGGGTTACGAATGCCGCTTTGAGTAGCGGATAGGCCCTAGCAACGTCGGGGCTGTGGATGACTTGTCTCACGGACCTGGTCAAAGAGTTAAAATGGATTTTGATGGTCCTAGCACCGATTGGGGAAACCGGTGAATCAATTGGGTCTGAATATCAGAGGCCCGCCGCAAGTGCCGTAATTAAATAGGCAGGTCAAACGGCTTCGCTCAGAATCGGCGATGTATCGGTATGCATAGTAGTTATCTAAGACAACCATAAGTTTGTACATTGGTGAGTAATCGTGGGCGGATTTATCATCATTATCATCGTTCCGCGCTAAACAAGGCAAGCTCCACTGACCGCCACCTTTGCCCCAGAGTTGTCTGTATAAAAAGAATATGCCAGTTAGGCAAGGGGTGGTCTTGTACAGAGAAAAGAAAGGAATGTCACACGTGGAACACAGTCGAACTATTCGAACTCACGTTCTTAATCATTCTGAGTAGACAGAAAATGACAACACGATCGCCATTGTTCACGGTGCACTGCAATATCCTTCGGTGTCTCAAACCGGTTAGTTCACGTGCCTTTCGGACAAAAACCACGGAGAAGTGAGATGCCTACTTTATCCAACTTCGCTATAGATTTTCGCATTCCATGCTCCCACGTCATTTCCTGACCTTCAAGTGGCGTCTTCCACCAAGTAGGAGGAACGCAAAATAGACGAATGTTCGCCATAGGCAACACGTGACTCAACCAGCGTAGTCTACTAAGTGTCATAAGCTGAAATAAGGTATTCTCAGAATTGGTACCTAGTATTAGATTCCTCACCTCTACATTACTCACCCGGTCACTCCCTCCAATCCTAGCCATTCTACGTAGATCTCGATGGTCGAAAACCTCCAAGTGACAGACACCTCCGACACGCATACTCCATATCCCACAATCATACAACAGAACTGAGCGCACTGCGGCACAGTACACACGACCTTTCAGTTTAAGTGAGATATCAGGCCAGTACCACAAGTGCTTCAGTCCTGCGTATGCCGCTCGAGCCTTGGATAAATACGTGTTCACCTTCACTGCCGTGCTACCATATTTCATCACGCGGCTGCTGAAGTAACTGAAACGATCAAACATCGTTAGTTCCTCATCATCGAGGTCCAAGTTTGGTACTATCGTCATCCAGTCTTGTAACAGCAATTTACGCACGGATTCGAGTCCAGATACAAAAGCTGAAAATCCCCTGCACGCCTGAATTGTTTTAGGAAACGATGGTCCAATTCATTTAAGGACGACAGTTTGGAGCTCCGATGGGAGCAAACTGGATTCATCAAACACGGTTAAACGTGCTTATCATTCAGCATTCATTCGTCTGCTTAATTTAGCAACTATCGGCCACATTCGGACTAATTTCTCGAGGCTCATAAAGTACGTTAACTCGAAGGGGGAATTTTTTATTTAATGAAGTCCTTTTTGAATAGAGCGGGTTTCCAAATTGATCCTTATTGTACTGCGGCAACTGTTGCGGCCAATTCAGATTATGACAAACCCAACCAGTTTACTTAGAAAATTGAACTCCATTGAATAGTAAACTGGTAAACGCGCACATAAGTTAGTTATTCGGACAAGAGGACAAAAGGAAGAGACGAATACTTACCAAATTTGCGTTTCTTGAGATCAATTGTTGAGCCACATTGCCTGCGGTGCTCGTTAATGTGCGTGGTGGTCGACCGAGGGAATCGTTTGCCGACTGAGACTCAGCAGGAAACGTGAACTGGAGATTTTTACCCAAGAACACGAATACGTCAAACAAGTAAGGCAACTCGTCCGGATCGATTAGGGAGTACGCAGTTCCGGATCGACCAGCACGTGCCACGCGCCCTGTTCGCGATTTCACGAATGAATGATAAAGACAGTCAATTGTACATCGGATAGAAGACCAGAGTTACAAAGCTTAGTTAGAAGGTAGTCCATGAGATAACAAATAATGTATCTGGAATCATTGTCACTGCACGAAACAAACGTATAACTTGATACAAGAAACTGGCAAACCAGAAATTGCGCTACAATCTCATCTTAACCCATGGAAGAACGCACGGACAGACCATCTCGGTTGACATTAAAATGAAGTCATTAGCCATACAATCTTCTGATGATTCGAATGAGGCTTCAGTGCTAAACAAAGTACGAAGTGTAAAACTACATAGATGAATGGACAGGAGAGCACTGAGCATGAATCCTTTATGATTGGTAAAAACCGCGAAACCGGTCATGTTTCCGGGTCAATATTGCTTTTGAACAATGCATTTTAAGTTCATAGCTCTACCGAAATATCATCAATCATAAAACATTCAACTATATTTCGATCTGCTGACTCGCTTTTGTGCGTAAGTTAACCATTGCCGTAATTTGGCCCTGTGATGATGACTGAATGTTGAGTAACCACAGAATCACTCCCAAAATGCGTCTAAACTAATTAGTATTTTTTGGGCACCACTATAATTTTGTATTCTTGTGTCATATTCAGTGTGATACTCGATTAGCTTACTAGTCCTAGTGCGAATATAACACTTGAGCAGGCTTTAAAATGGGATAAGATAAGCCTATTCGCCGTGATAAAGCTCCACTGCTTCCCAATACTCATTCTGATCCATGTATGTTGTTAACCGCCTTTTGTCGACCGAAGATCACTCTGCATTCAGCACTGCCGATTTCCTGACTTAGAAAAATGATTTCGGATCGATATTCACTGGATTAGGGAGCCTTCTGGTCGATCCGAACACAGACATCAAACGATTTGCAAATCTGATTAACATCTGAGCCACCCATGGGGTTCAGTTAGCCGGATCGGTCTACGACGAACTGTTCCACTGCAAGCATCCATACAGAGACCAAGTCGCTCACTCTGGTCGCCCGTTAGGCGGCTTTTGCGGGAAATAGATCGATTTTTCCCCAATATGATCCACGAGAAATCAGTGCAGGTTTTTTATGGGCGAACTGTCACTCTTGTGACAACCTCAAACGATCCATATTCCTTTGTCAGATTTGACTTAAGGGTTCACGTATTGGCTCAGTCAAGTGCACTACTGCCTACCTTTGGATTACCATCATCTCTTAGTCTTCTGACGTTTCATCCCATATGTGAATGACGAACAGCATATCATCACGTGATACCTCAAGCGCTCACTGACCAGTGGGCCAGGTCCACAAAGTCCAGAGCTCAGACCTTAATGTTCATCCTGCTTGCGCTAGTCAGTTTGTAGGTGCATACGTGATCCAAGCACAACCATGAGATCAGAAAGCAAAATGGACTACGATTGCGACTGTGCGTGCCTGGCTGAACTGGGGATCTGCCTATTATCCTCCGCCTACATTCTTGTTTAAAAAGAATGAATTACTGTGGGTTTGTTGACACTTGATCGCGCTGAAGCAGTAGTATCCTGATCTTGAAACAGCCGTGGGTTTGTGTGTGGTTTGATTCAGTTGCTTCTGAGACGTGTAGAATGTGTGTTCGACAAAGTTGAGTTGATCCCAGGCCAGCTTAGCTCAAATCCAGTGAGTCTTGTTAAAATTTAACTACCCAACACCGTCAGCGGTAAGACTGAGACCATGACTTTTTCGTCTGCATCTGCTAACAGCGGTGGGACTGTACGCGCCGCCGGTTACCTGGTGACGTTTTGTCACACAGAAATACGCCAAACAGTAAATACACTCATACATGTGACTCAGTGACCGACTCAATTTGGATTAACTCGAATTATTGACATGGTAACATAGATGTATCATGCAAGGATCCGTAATAAAATCCATGGGATCCCGTGACCCTCTTGAAATAGTACATTCCCATTCCAACGAAACATAATTCTTACAGGCCTCAATTTGTTCACAAAGAAGTCGAGAAGTGGCGAAGCAATCTATTTGTTGAGTAGTAATCAGAGAAAAGTCAATCGAAAACTGGTCGAAACTGTCAGATTAGCAGATCAGCAACTGAACACAAAGTCAATGAAAAGATATGCAATTAGGTTATGCAGTAGTTTCAAACAACTGGCAAAATATTAACAAAAGAATATCGAATGAAATGGACAATTAATTGACATCGAAACAGAACTACATATGTTCATGAACGGAAGTCAGACCTGAAGGTTCAGTGAACTTGTTAACGTAAAAGCGTATGCCAAAAGGCATTTCACATAACGGACGGAAATACCATTCTCATTGATGCTCAATATTTACCCTACAGAGAAGTTTTAACTAGGGTTGGGTTGGTAATCGCGACCCTCAAACACGGGTTGCACTCTGAGCTTGACTAGATATTGTCTGTGACCTTCAAATTTCGGTGTTTCGTGAACATATGATCTCACCTTGGCTTGTGTACGAAGGGCTAATGATTATGAAGTTCATAAGTACAGAAGATCACAGTAACTTGAAATCGCCACCGTACTTCAAGGAATTCTATATTATATGCAGAGCACCTGGTTGTAAAGGAGTAAGAAAGTAAAGTCCAAGCAGAAGGAACCAATAAAAGTCACGGGACCATTTTCCTGTCTCGGAATGCGCGGGTGAGGAGTAGTACAAAGACATACAGAAACAAGGACCACATTCCCTGTGCACCCGTTTCTTCAATTTAGCACTGTTTTTATAATCTAAAAAAAGAATGAAGCAATCGTTTTCAAGATATAATCTTTGGAACCGACTAACCATAGCAAACAACTTTGTTCGTGTCCACATTGTCTAGTTACTAACTTCCTTATGTTGCTTGTTGATTTATGCTTTGAGAAGTTGTTTGAATAATCTGCGTTCATCTCGGTATCGCTTTAGTAACCGTCGAAAAGCTTATCTCCTGGAAAATTGTGCGCTAATTCCCGGTAGCATTCGCACATTGCAGCATACAGATGCCCTTGTCGGTCATATATACATAGATGCACAAATCTGTGGGTAGATTAAATGACATCAGGACTATGACCAGACATGACAGTGAGGGCGAAAGAAGAAACGCACGGGAACACCGTGGAAAATTCACCCCAAATACGCGAACTTTTCCCTACCTCCACATCGCTGATTACCCATCATGATCCACGGTTTCATTGTTATCGGACAACAGGTTTACTTTTGTGTAAATGGCAATTGTCAATTAAGCAATGGAGTGAAGACGTACCAACACGATGAAGAAACAATTTCGGCTGTGGAGGAAAGTGGTAGTTGATTACATTGTCCAAGAGCGGAATATCCACACCACGAGCCGCAACATCCGTGACCAAAAGCACACGGATACGACCGGCGCTGAACTGTTTGATAGCCTCAGTTCTGGCCATCACATCCAAACCAGAATGTATGGAAGAGCATTGTATCCCGGTCTCTGTGAGAAACTGAATTGTTTCGAAGATGATGGTACGTGGTATTAAATCCGAATTTTCAAGTTTATTTGAATTATCGGACATCAAATGAAATTTTGAAAAATTTGAACGAAAAGATCATGGGCAACTAAAGCCAAAAAAGCGAAATGAAAAAGTCCTCAACTGCTGAATCTTGGAGAACGCCAGTTTGCTGCCCCTATGGGCAATCGTAGACCGTAAAATCTGTAGCAATTAGAAAAACAACAGAAAGATTATTAACTCCTACACTAAACGAGCTAACCGCCTATTTGGCTATGAAGTGTTTGGGTGGAAAAGAGGGTTATGTGAAGGATCCGTGAGGTTATCACCCTTGGGAGTCTCAGACCCCGCTGGGAGGGGGGTGGTAATTCGACAGAGTCAATTACCATTAGGATGAATTAACAGAGATGCGAAGAACAAAATAAATAAAATATGCAGACATATTGTGATTTACACTAGTAGAAAATGAGCAAAGAAAAAATAGAATAAGATGCATGAATATTATTCACGCATGTACTCGACAGGTGTCATTAATAAGATCAGTCATTACTATTTGCGATTCACTGGTAAATGAATAGGGTAGAGCGAGATGCCGTGTTTGAGCCTTTCTTTTGCACTATGCTTTACGTACGAGTGTATTGACAGGTACATATCTCATGGCGCTAGGGTTTACTACACGAGAGGAGGGCAGAACTTGTATCCGTGACCTCGAAACTTGAGGTGGTATAGAATTGCATAAAGTCTCAATGGGTCAGGCGTGCTGGCGACCTCAGCGAAATAAAATTGTCATCTACCATCGAAATGACCGACGGATCTTGGATTCAAACCTCTGGCATTTTACGGGTGACAGATGCTACATCCGTCAGACCACAGCCGGTTGAAAGCAAAAATAAAAATCAGTTTAGTCTAGTTTTTACAACCATAAACCAATGTGTTCCAGTTTTGGTTACTACGTCACAACATCGTCTCGCCAAAATAGAAAAAAAATCAAAAACAGTGAGAAATCAACCCGAAGAAATGAAGGTGAAGAATTGTACAAGTGCAAGACGCCACTGACTGAGACAGTGGGCCACATCACCTAAGATCTCCAACCATCGTGTGGAGGAACATGGGTGTATGCTGGAGTTGATATGCGCAAAACATGTCACAATCACCTTAACTTATATTCAGTGCGTCCTCTAAAGGTTGGGCTCGAGAACCCAAGACTTTCAGTCTAAATCTGAGTCAAAAAATACTTTCATCATACTCTACCAATACTGCGAAGACAATGGTATTCAAACAACAAACGTTTTCGAACAGCTACACTCTCGGTCGAACAGCAATACCGACCTTATTGCCCCTGCGCAAACTCGACTTTTGACCGAAAGCCGAATGTCAAGCAGACACCAGAGATGTCTCAAATTGGTAATCAAGTTATTATATACGTCCATCCGATATACGACCACCAGACGTGATACGACTGCCCTGGTAACTAGATCAATCCTATCTCACCCAGTTGTTCTCCTGCGAGAAAAAGAACAGACCTCGAACAAATCTAGTCCTGGAACAGCAATTTACATTTTAAAGAGGCAGAAGGCATCCCAAACATATCTACACTGTTGTTCAGACAATCGGGGAAAATCGCAACTTACTTAGGTCTTCACTCAATCGCATAATACCGTCCGCACATTCTAAATCATACGGTTTTCAGTCGGAGAAAACATCAATGCCACTATTCTCACATGAGGATAGGGCAATGTCCTTAAACATTTTGACTACGAAGTTTAGGAAAATGAAAGAAGGCAATCATGCAGAATGCCACTTCTCAAGTGATAGTTTATCGTACGAACGGATTCCAGTGCGACTGTTTGCGTACACCGGTTGGAAGAGAATAGCAGTGAACAGCGGATAACATGAGTGAGATCGCGAAATCGTTATTTCCCACGTGTTTTGCAGAGGACACCGCCAAACAAGCAATCTAAGTGCATCGCGTGATTAGTTGTTCTGAAGAACTGTGTCTTAGACGACAGATCAGTTGTTTGCGAAAAACTTCAGTGGTACCACTTCTGTTAGGACTGAATACGCAACAGCATTTACAAAAACAAACTGATACGATTTTGTACTATTCACCACATAATGTACAGATTGGGATAAGGGACTCTATAGCCAAAGCCGTTAACCACAGTATGAAAAATATCAATACTTCACACTTCTGGATGTGAAGTGCTGAACGACAAATGTTTCAAGAAACTGACGGTGGCAACAAGCAATTTGCTTTCATCCATCATCAGAATGGTCGTCAAATGAGACGTTCAAACTCAGCTTGTGATTACCGATTTTAGTTCCCCCGTCCTTGTTGCCTAAACATCATTCTCCCAGTTGTTTACAGTCAGCATGGGAAACCGCAATCAACATAATGAGATGATAATCATGAAATTTTCAAACACTGGAAATGATTTACTTACCATCTGGAAAAATTCCACGTGATGTTTTGTGGCAAAAAAAATAACCACTTGTTGTTTCACATTGATAATCCGTTTCAAAAGATGCAACAGAACGGATTCCTTCTGCTCCGGCAAGCAACTGATGTGGACCAACTGTAAAACAGAACACGGTGGCGGAAAAAAAACCCTAGACAGCTGAGTGTTCCAACTCTTAAAACAAAGGTAAACCGCGTCTATTTGAATAAACTTAATTTGGCGATTCATCATGCAGCATCCATATATCCGAATACCACAGCACGGTAGGAGGTGGGTATCTCAGGCTCCAGTTAGGCTGACCGTCCTGAACGCCTCATGAAATGCTCTACGTCTCAAACGACATCTGCTGAAGAAGTCCTACGCACTCCTTTCTCGTGGCCGGTTTTCCCACTAAATTGCACTGACGGAGATGAATGCCCAGAGCCCTCAACTGGGTTGAATAACCCCTGGTAGACAGTAGAGGAGAAATATTAAAGCCAGATTCTAACTCAGCCACAGGCGGCGTACGAAGCATACAGCTGTATGCTCGTCGGCCTTGTGCCAGTGGTGAGTATTGAGCATCCAGGATCTCTAGCCGCATCCGAAGGGTGTGTGAACTGAGTAATCAGTCACCGATTCTCATCGGATTTCCTGACCCTCAGATCATCCTACAGCTATGTGGATTAGGCTATATATATATTCTTCGGTGTCTCCAGCCAGCTAGTTTACGGTTCCTTCGAACACAAACCACGAACAAGTAAGATGCCTAGTTTATCCAACTTCGCTATAGATTTTCTCATTCCACGCTCCCACGTCATTTCCTGACCTTCAAGTGGCGTCTTCCACCAAGTAGGAGGAACGCAAAATAGACCACTGTATGATAGACTAATGTTTGTCATACGCAACACGTGACTCAACCAGCGTAGTCTACTAAGTGTCATAAGCTGAAATAAGGTATTCTCAGAATTGGTACCTAGTATTAGATTCCTCACCTCTACATTACTCACCCAGTCACTCCATACACTCTTGACGATACTACGTAGACATCGGTGATGGAAAACCCCCAAGTGACGAACATTTCCGACAAGCATAATATGCATATATATATACACCTAAATATAGATGTATATACAGTGGACCCCCTCAAATCACATTAGATTCCGTCAACTGAACATTCGGATAATTAAATATTACATACAAATACAAATTAATATGTAAAAATTGTAGTTACGTTACTTAACAGGGCGCATTCAAGTTACTTTAGTAAACTCAATTTTCTAAGCATTTTTGGGTCACTGGCTTCAATTTTGGAGCGTTTCCTCCATGTGCTGTGCTCATAAAAATCATCGTTCTGTAGTTTTTGATCAGAAAAGCAGTCTGCATTAACTGAAATCAAAGACAATATGAACTTAGCACCAGAGCTTCACCAGAATCGTTGGGTGCGTAAGTGAATGATGAATCAATGTAAGAATCCCCCGGCGATTATCGGTGATTCTAATGACGAATCAAAGGAGGGCACAAGTATGGGGATGATTGAACGGGAGAGTACTTGACGAGCGGCAATAATTGTGAAATCGGCCGTGTCCTCCAGAGAAATTTTGTTCATTCATCATCCATGTGAGAAACAATACCGACAACAAAAACAGTACCAACTTCCCCATAACGGTAGGCGAAGTCACAGTCGGACCACTGGTTCGCTTCACTCAGTCCTATGCCGAGACAGTAAATAAAACACCATAAAAAAGATGATATAGTAAGACGTAAAACGTTCAGATCACACGGGGAGATGTAGAATGATTACTTTCTAAGAAAGCGGCTATTCACGAGCAACCTTGTCGTTGCTGCGGTCTTGATGCTCTTACGGCTGGGTGCACACTCGTAATGGATAAAAGTATACGTTCACCGTTCCCGGTCTTACATCGCAGGCCAAAAATTTCTTCTCAGATGCATCGAACACTCCCGTGTTGATCAAAAGTCCCATCATATCGTTTATCAGACCACAACCCAATTACTTCCAAGAAGTAACCTTCGACGTTTTTGATTTTCCTCTCTCCGGTTAGACGTCGGTGCCATACGCTAGGTATAAGTGTAGTTCAGGAGGCAGACCTGACGACAACAGTAATATAAAGTAGGTGAATCCGGCGAAACTCTTAAGTACAAACACAATACAATCAGTTTCATTGAAGCTCAAGCCTTATCTCAGGCGAGACAAGATTTTTTTAACCAGAAATAATACAGCAGCAAGATAAATGTATGCTGGGTAGCCAAAGCATGCATAAGATATCCCCTGTACTGGATCACGCATAGACCCCTTATGCGACCGAATCTCGTTTTCTGATTCGCTTATCAGGTGACTTAATATCTGGCGTTTGTAGACGAGTTAGTGCATTAATCGCTCTAAGAGTGGGTTTCAGTTTCGGTTGCTATATTTAGTACAATCTGAGGGTTCTACACAAATAAACATTAACAGATCGAGGCGTCCGTGTTTGCTTGTTTCAGTTTTGTCTGCTCTCACTGGTTGCAACTATTTCGAAGTTGGAGATGAACTGCTAGGATTCCTCTCAATTTTCGTACCGTAATCTGGTGGATATGGAGTCAGCTTTTTTCTATTACATGTACTTACCACGAGTGTAGTGACAGGGGCATGCTTTGTAGGCTCTGAGGCCCACTACATGGCTTGGGGACCAGCAATCTTGGTCCTGAAACGCGGAGTGGCATAGAATCGCATAAGGTCACAGTAGGTCAGGTGTGAAGACGAGCCGGGCGATAGCAAATTACCATCTACTACCAAACAGAGCCTCTGCCAGGAGCGATAAATTTTAGTGGTTATTTTGCTGGAACTTGTCAAATAAAACCATAGACAAACTCGCCCTGTGTCCGCTGTTCTCCAAAGATGAGTAGGAGTGACCGGAGCGCAACAAGATAGGAACATGACACAAAATTAAACAGTTAGTCCGCCCAAATAGAGTAAGTTACGATTCACGAAATCAGTCTGCCAGATGACTGAAACTATTTGATGGGTCGACTAAGTGTTGCGAACAGGAAAGCAATTGTACTTACAAGCTTTCCTTTGCCTGTCCTCATCTCGACCGATAACTTAAGTGATTTTTCCTTATTCTCCATAGTTTGCAGCATCTGACTTTTGACACGATACAATAACCAGATAAAAACTGACATCAGAGGAAATAAAAAGAATACTGATCGAGACGCGAAGGGAACTGTTCGTGGGGAGGGATATCTACAATCGACTAAACCAAGAATAAGGTCGGGTACTGTTAGGACCTGTCATTCACAGCGTCATTTGGCTTATGGGAGGAAATTCCACTGCAGTGGACCATGTATAATTCGACTGTATTAATTACCAAAAAGGATGGTAAGTCAAAGATTCAACTGGAAGAAAACAAAGCATGATAGACAGGAACAACTGGACAACGAACCGACAGATTTTTGCTCAACTTTGAATCCACGTCGAGACGAACCAATACCGGATCGCATAAACCAGCTCGTGCAAATTCAACCAGATTGCTTGGGAGTGTTGCAGAAAATATGAGTGTCTGTCGATCATGAGGAAGACGGTTTAGTGTTTCGGTCAGTTGTTCCGCAAACCCTAGTTCGAACAACCTAAAAACCAAATTTGAACGAAGACCAAAGAAAAATAATCCAGTTGAAATTCAGATACACAAAAATTCTCGCGGACAAAAAGAACCGTAACCACGGGACAAAAGCAATCTGGATTGCACAAGTTATTCCCAGATAATGGACACCTAAGATGCTTCAATAAATACCTATATTAGATGAAGAAAGAAGTCAAATATCAGCAACATC
This sequence comes from Fasciolopsis buskii, assembly GCA_008360955.1. Classification (NCBI taxonomy): domain Eukaryota; kingdom Metazoa; phylum Platyhelminthes; class Trematoda; order Plagiorchiida; family Fasciolidae; genus Fasciolopsis; species Fasciolopsis buskii. Next base: position 4,450 of record LUCM01007175.1, on the reverse strand, counting down.
AGAGCAACCACTGTACTGCTCCATGTGCATTGAGCATCGGAAACGATCGAACGGCTCCTACGGCCATTAGACATCAAAATCCCCGCAAATCGGACAGCATTCTGACGTCTGCGGTTTAGTGAAAAAGACCGGTTGGCGCTACCAACCAAGTGTACTTTACACCGTCCCATGCATTGCACGTGATAAAAAATAGGGTGAAGAGATGGTTAATTGGCCATACATCAACACGAACACAGTTTAGCCATAACACAAGGCATTAACGTGAGATATTTGCAAAGCCCGCTTATCGAGTTCATATAGTAGCGGTAATAAGTTTCGGCGCTGCTGTACGGCTTTAAAACAGGATTGTTGCGGTGGAAAGTGAGCGGAGATTGTCATCGTTTAAACACCATCTACTTCGTAAAGTTGCCAGAAAACTATGAGAATTTTGTCAGTAACCCAGACGCTAAGCGTAAGGTACTAGGTCCTAAGGTTGTCTTCAGAAGAGGAACTGAAGTAAAATACATTACGGTAGTTGGGACATGTTTTACGCATGTATACAGGATGACTGCGTCGTTGTGCGTCCGAGGCAGGTAATTGTTCGGTGGTTGACGTGGATGATATGGCAAAGATTCCGAAGACATCAATCAGCGGATTGGCCTGTTTAGGTTTATTTAAACAGTCCAGTTGAGATCCGCGACACCCCACCACGAGATGATTGGAGACAAAAGATGAGATGGCTTAATGTCCAAGTTAGTGGGATTCTGACACTCGAAATCTCCCCCGTTCTGCTTAGTCCCTCAGTTTATGATTTCACAGTTGATTTTCCACTATTTCTCGTTCTCCTTTTATGTTCTGAGTGGATGGTGTTGTGAAGTTGCAGCCAAAATCATGGCATGTTGGCGTACGGTTAATGGATGTGGAAATTTAACTGGAATGAACTACTCC